>JAJPUD010016659.1:0-33405 GCA_023553655.1 Myrmecobius fasciatus
TGGCACCGGTGGCGACTAGACCTGATTGCTCTCCGCCCCCTGGCGGCCAATTCTGGATCCACAGCGTCTCACAACCGACCCTGAGGCTCCCCCTAGTGGCAGGACCTAGCACCGCAGTGCTCCTGGCGGTCAAACCAAGCGTACAGCTCCCTCTGGTGGCTAACTCCAAACCGCAGCGCCCCTGGTGGCCACAACCCTGCTGCGGATCTGACCCTCCCCAGAGAGTGCCCGGGATTAAAAGAGAAGCTGGAGGTGGTGGGAGAGCTTTGGAAATCTAGCCTTCTAGGATTTAAAACTGGAACAGACTTCGAAGTCATATGACGGGCCCAATGGGAACCCAGAGGTCTTCTAGTCCAATCTCTTCTTCTTACAGATGAGGAACCTGAGTGGTCAAAGGACTGGTCTAAAGTCAGCAGGTAATCAGCGCTGGGATTTGAACGTAGGTGCTCACTTTCAGGCATCCGGTCCATTTTACAGAAGGGAAGACTGAGGTATTCGGGTGAAATATTTTTGCCCAAAAAAGCTAGGAACAACGTTGGCATTCCAACTCGAGTGTTCAGGTTCCAAATGTTTTGGGGGGGAGGGGGCGGGTTGGAGGGAGTAGTTTGGTTTTTTGAGGCAGTTAGGGTTAAGTGACTTGCCCAGAGTCACACGGCTAGGTGTTAGACAAATGTCTGTGGCCGGATTTGAACTCAGATCCTCCTGACTCCATGGCAGGTGCTCTATCCATTGCCCCATCTAGCTGCCCAAATTTAGTGCTCTTTCCACCAAACTATGTCCTCCTAGGAAGAAAGCCAGGAAGACCCCTTCTTATGAGATTGTAGCTTAGTCAGAGAGTTAAGATGCACAGACTTTAAGGAGATATAAAACATTTTTCCTCAACAATTGGGGGACACATTTTCCCCTATGTTACCTGGGATCTGTAGGACCAGTGCAAAGCTTTCACCCTACTCTGTTTACTTGTGAACCTGTATAGCCAATGGACCTTGACATTTCCTTGCTTGCAGGAATTAAGCACAGTAAATTGTTCAGGAGCCAGCCAAGATGATGGAGTAAGAGAAAGCAATATAACTCTGAGGGGAAAATATACACAGCCAACAACAACCACCTCAGTGTAAGGATCAATACCCTTCCCCCAAGGAATATGAGGGCCATATATACACAGGACCTTTATATTACATTCATTTGTGTATCATTTTCATGTGCATCTATTCTAACTTCTTGATTAGACTATAATCATATAAATAGGAGTCTTCTCAGTTTGATATCCAAGGTTCTCGGCATCATGACAATGTTTTATATAACATTTATATAACATAAAACGGATGTTTTGTATAGCATCCACCATATAAACATGTGTAAATAAACTGATGGCATACTTATTGTTATTGTTTTTATAAACCTTTTTATTTTCAATCCTAAATGCATGGATAATTTGACAACATTGATCCTTGCATAGCCTTGTGTTTCAGATTTTCTCCTTCCCCCCACCCCCTCCCTTAGATGGCAAGTAATTCAATATATGTTAAACATGTTAAAATATATGTTAAATCCAATATGTATAAACATATACTATTCCCTTGCTGCACAAAAGAAATCAGATAAAAAAAAGAAAGTAAATGAGTAAGAAAACAAAATGCAAGCGAACAACAACAAAAAGTGAAAATGCTATGTTGTGATACATATTCAGTTCCTACAATCCTCACTTTGGGTGTAGATGGCTCTTCATCACAAGATCATTGGAACTGTCATCAATCATCTCATTGTTGGAAAGAGTCACAATCAATCAGAATTGATTACCTTGTAATATTGATGTTGCTGTGTACAATGATCTCCTGGTTCTGCTCATTTCACTCAGCATCAGTTCATATAATCCTCTCCAGGCCTCTCTAAAATTATCCTCCTGATCATTTCTTATAGAACAACATTCATATACCATAGTTTATTCAGCCATTCTCCAATTGATGGGCAGCCATTCAGTTTCCAGTTTCTAGCCACTACAAAAAGGGCTGCCACAAACATTCTTGCACATGTGGGGCCCTTTCCCTCCTCTAAGATCTCTTTGGGATATAAGCCCAATAGAAACACTGCTGGGTCAAAGGGTATGCACAGTTTGATAACTTTTTGAGCATAGTTCCAAATTGCTTTCCAGAATGGTTGGATCCATTCACAGTTCCACCAACAATGTCCCAGTGTCCCAGTTTTCCCACATCTCCTTCAACATTCATCATCTTTTCCTGTCATCTTAGCCAATCTGAGAGGTTTGTAGTGGTATCTCAGAGTTGTCTTAATTTGCATTTCTTTGATCAGTAGTGATTTAGAGCACCTTCTTATATGATTAGAAATAGTTTTGATTTCTTCATCTGAAAACTGTTCATATCCTTTGACCCTTTATCAATTAGAGAATGGCTTGGATTCTTATAAATTTGAGTCAATTCTCTATATATTTTAGAAATAAGTCCTTTATCAGAACCCTTAAATGTAAACATGATTTCCCAATTTATTGCTTCCCCTCTGATCTTGTCTGCATTAATTTTGTGTTTACAAAACCTTTTTAACTTAATATAATCAAAATTATCTACCTGGTGTTCAATTTTGAGTTCCAGTTCTTTGGACACATTCCTTCCTTCTCCACAGATCTGAGAGGTAAACTATCCTATGTTCCTCTAATTTGGCATGCTTATTACGATATAGGAAGCAGCATTGTATGGCTAAAAGCATGTTAAACTCTCATCTCCATTTCCTAGCTATGTAATCTTGAGCATGTGGTATTGAACTCAGATGTTTCATCTTCAACATGAGAAATTTTGCCTGGATTATCTCTTAAGTTTCTTTTCAGCTCTTAATAGTTTGTATATTGATAAATAATGAAGAGTTTGAGACAAAAAGAGGAATGGATGAAGTAGGGGAGAAAGGACATCTTCCAGAGGAAAGACCAGTAAACTATATCACTACAGGACTGGCCCCAAGACATGGCCCAAAATAGCCCCTGGAAATATGAGGAACTCTTGTCAGAGGATGAACATGGGTCACATGTCTAGGTCTGGGATGGGGTGAAGGTGAATAGAAGGCATTTACTGGGTTCCATGGGCAGTTGGAAGAAGAGGAAGAGTTATTTTTATCATCAAACAGCACAAAAAGGAGATTCACCAATGAAAGAAGAAGGAACACAGGATAATAAAGATGGGTTCTTCCTGAGCCCAGTGAAAAGAACTGGAATGGGAATGGGGGTGTGTAACTGGGAGTAAGGACACTCAAGTTTGAAACTTCAAGTTCAAAGCAGCTAGGAACACTTGTTCCTAGAGACTGGGTTTTATTTCAGAGTTAGTGAAATAGAACTTAAGGTCAGTGTTTTTGCCTTTTCTGTGTCTCAATTTTCATTTAGTTATTCATTTTCAGATTCAATAAATATTTTTCGAGAAACTACTTTATGCAGAGCACTGCAATTTGTTACAGGGGAATGTGCAAAAAAAGATAAAGTTAGCTCTGTAGTTTTTAGTCTTAAGGAGATAAACACGTAAGAAACAATTAGAAAAGGCTTACAAAATAAAATGTAAGATGCTAGCTAAAATAACTTAAGCTAGGGCAGCTAGGTGGCACAGTGGATAGAGCACCAGCCCTGAAGTCAGCAGGACCTGGGTTCAAATCTGGTCTCAGACGCATCCTAGCTGTGTGACCCTGGGCAAGTCACAACCCCAATTGCCTCAGAAAAAAAGAAAGAAAGAAAGAAAGAAAGAAAGAATTATTTAAAATAACATAAGCTATATTCAAGCCACTCTCCAATAGATAAATGGTCAAAGGATATGAACAGACAATTTTCAGATGATGAAATTAAAACCATTTCTAGTCATATGCAAGGTGCTCCAAATCACTATTGATCAGAGAAATGCAAATTAAGACAACTCTGAGGTACCACTATACACTTGTCAGATTGGCTAAGATGACAGGAAAAGATAATGACAAATGTTGGAGGGAATATGGGAAAACTGGGACATTGATACATTGTTGGTGGAACTGTGAATGGATCCAGCCATTCTGGAGAGCAATTTGGAACTATGCTCAGAAAGTTATCAAACTTCAATTCTGATGGACATGGCTCTCTTCAACAATGAAATGTTTCAAACCACCTCCAATTGTTCACTGAAGAAAGCCATATACACCCAGAGAGAGGGATGTGAAATGTGGACCACAACATAACATTCTCATACTCCTTGATTGATGTTTGCTTACATTGTGTTTCCTTTATCTGATATGTCTTTTGTGTAGATAAGATTTTTCTTGCACAACAATGATAAGTTTGGAAATATGTATACATATATTCGATTTGCCAATATTTTAACATAATTAACATGTAGTGAGTGAATATCCTGCCATCTAGGGAAGGGGTGAGGAGTTGGGGGGAAAAATTTGTAACAGAAAGCTATGTAAGGGTTAATGTTGAAGAATTACCCACACATATGTTATGCAAATTAAATTTTAAAAAAATTAAAAAAAAAAGTTATCAAACTGTGCATACCTTTTGACCCAGCAGTGTTTCTATTGGGCTTATATCCCAAAGAGATCTTAAAGGAGGGAAAGGGACCCACATGTGCAGGGATGTTTGTGGCAGCCCTTTTTGTAGGGACTAGAAATTGGAAGCTGAATGGATGCCCATTAATTGAAGAATGGCTGAATAAATTATGGTGTGTGAATGTTATGGAATATTGTTGTTCTGTGGCAAACGACCAGCAGGACAATTTCAGAGAGGCTTGGAGGGACTTGCGTGGGCTGATGCTGAGTGAAATGAGCAGAACCAGGAGATCATTATACACAGCAACAACAATACTATATGATGACCAATTCTGATGGACATGGCTCTCTTCAGCAATGAAATGTTTCAAACAAGTTCCAATTGTTCAGTAAAGAAGGCCATATACACCCAGAGAGAGGGATATGAAATGTGGACCACAACATAACATTTTCACGCTCTCTATCGATTTTTGTTTGCATTGGGTTTCCTTTCTCAGATTTTTTTTTCTTGTAGATACTATTTTTCTTGCACAGCAAAATAAGTGTGGAGATATGTATACATATATTCAATTTGTCAAGTTATTTTAATATAATTAACATGTAGTGGACTTCCCTGCCATGTAGGGGAGGGGAGGAGACTAGGGGGGAAAATTTGTAACGGAAAGCTTTGTAAGGGTCAATGTTGAAGAATTACCCATACATATGTTCTGCAAATAAAAAAGCTTTAATAAAAAAAATAACATAAGCTATAAAGGACAGCATTGAGAGATATGAGTAAGATTAAGATAATCAAATTGTAGTAAAGTTAATCAGAGAAGGTTTTTTGGAGGAGATGAGTTTTGAATCAGGACATGAAGTGTTAACAGTGAATTGGCAAAGAAAGGGCAGGAAGTTTAGGAGTGAAAGTACAAGGAACAGTAATTAGCAGATTTTTTTTTTTGAAAGATTCTAAACAAATTAAATTGGCAAGACAATGGGGGATGGGATCTAAGGAAATCTGTGATAGTTAAATCAGAGTATAATGCAAATGAGAGCATAGGTTCTGAGAGTAATCTGCATAGAGATGATCTATAACCCAATTAATTTTGTTCCCTACTCTATGACTGGAGATTGTGCCCCATTACTCATGTTCACAAGAGGCAGAAATACTTAGGCAAGAAAGCATGGACTGTGGGCCCCAATACAGAAGGGAATCCTTTTACACATCCATATTTGATTCAATATCTCACAAATCACAGCAGTTTATCCAAACCTTTTCATTCCTCTTTGAACTTTCCATAGCTCTTCCTTTCCACCCTCTTAGATGAAAACTTGTCCTTATATTTTCAAAACAAAAAACAAACAAAAAATTCTTAGAGAAGAAGTTAAGCCAGTTACAGGAAGAAATGCACAGCAAAACTATATTAGGAGGACCTAAACCTTTCCCTCTCAGAATTAGATAAATGTAACCACAAAATAAGAAAGAAACTAGAGCAGTTAATAGAATCCTAGATAGATAGATTAGATTAATAGATAATAAATAGATTAAAAACCAATTGGAAACCATTCTGGAGAGCAATTTGGAACTATGCCCAAAAAGTTATCAAATTGTGCATACCCTTTGACCCAGCAGTGTTTCTATTGGGCTTATATCCCAAAGAGATCTTAAAGGAAGGAAAGAGTCCCACACGTGCAAAAATGTTTGTGGCAGCCCTTTTTGTAGTGGCAAGAAACTGGAAACTGAATGGATGTCCATCAATTGGAGAATGGCTGAATAAATTATGGTATATGAATGTCATGGAATATTATTGTTCTGTAAGAAATGACCAGCAGGATGATTTCAGAGAGGCCTGGAGAGGATTATATGAACTGATGCTGAGTGAAATGAGCAGAACCAGGAGATCATTGTACATGGCAACAATAAGACTATATGATGATCTATTCTGACGGACATGGCTGTCTTCAACAATGAAATGTTTTGAATCAGTTCCAGCTGCTCAGAGATAAACAAAGCCATATACATCCAGGGAGAGAGGCCTGTGGGATCTGAGTCTGAACTACAACATAGCATTTTCACACTCTCTATTGATGTTTGCTTGCATTATGTTTTCCTTCTCAGGTTTTTTTTTTCCCTTTCCTGTACAGCAAGATAACTGTATAAATATGTATACACATATTCGATCTGTCAAATATTTTAACATAATTAGCATGTAGTAGACTTCCTGCCATCTAAGGGAGGGGGTAGGGGGTAGGAGGGAAAAATTTGTAATAGAAAGCTTTGCAAGGGTCATTGTTGAAAATTACCTATGCATTTGTTTTGCAAATAAAAAGCTTTAACAAAAAAAAAGCAATTGGAAATTAAATCTAATTCCAAAATATATGTGGGTCAAACAAAAAAATCATGGAAACAATAATTTCATCCAAGAGAATGACAATAATGAGACAACATACTAAAACCAATGGGATGTTGCTAAAACAGTTCTTAGGGGAAATTTTATATCTCTAATTAGTTATATGAATAAAATACAGAAAGGAGGTCAATGAATTGGGTGTGCAACTAAAAAAGCTAGAAAAAGAACATATTTAAAAACCCCTAATTAAGTACCAAATTAGAAATTCTGAAACTCAAGGGAGAGATTAATAAAACTGAAACTAAAAAAAAAAACTATTGGACTAGTTAATAAAACTAAGAGTTGGTTTTATGAAAAAAAAACCAAAATAGATAAACCTTTGGACAATTTGATTAGAAAAAGGAAAGAAAAAACAAATTATCAGCATCAAAAATGAAAAAAGTGAACTTACCACCAATGGAAAAAAAATTGAGGCAATAATTAGAAGCTATTTTGCCCAACTATATGCCAGCAAATCTGACAACTAATTGAAATGGATAAATATTTACAAATATATAAATTGCTCAGATTAACAGAAGAGGAAACAAATTACTTAAATAGTGCCATTTTAGAAAAAGAAGTTGAACAAGCTATCAGTGAATTCCCTCATAAAAAAATCTCCAGGGCCAGATGGATTTACAAGTAAATTCTACCAAACATTTAAAGAACAATTAATTTCAATACTATGTAAACTATTTGTAAAGATAGGCAAAGGAGTCCTGCCAAATTCCTTCTATGACACAAATGTGGTACTTATACCTAAACCAGGAAGAGCCAAAACAGAGAAAGAAAAATTTTAGACTGATCTCTCTAATGAAAATTATAAATAAAATATTAGCAAAGAGATTACAACAATTTATCAACAGGATAATACACTATGACCAAGTGGGATTTATAGCAGGAATGCTGGGCTGGTTCAATATCAAAACTATTACCATAATTAACCATATCAATTAAAAAAACAACAGAAATCATATGATAATCCCAACAGATATAGAAAAAGCTTTTGACAAAATACAGCACTCATTCCCATTAAAAACACTAGAGAGCAAAGGAATAAAGGGAGTTTTCCTTAAAATGATAAGTAGCGTCTATTTAAAACTATCAGTAAGTATTATTTGTAATGGAAAGAAGCTGGACACATTCCCAGTAGGATCAGGGGTGAAACAAGAATGCCCATTATCACCGATGTTATTCAATATTGTACTAGAAATGTTGACTTTAGCAGTAATGAAAGAAAAAGAAATTAAAGGAATTAGAATAGGCAGTGAAAGATAGAATTACTGCTCTTTGCAGATGTTATGAACATATATTTAGAGAATCCTAGAAAATCATTCCAAAACCTACTTGAAACAATTAACAGCTTTAGCAAAGTTGCAGGATATAAAATAAACCCCCACAAATAATCAGAATTTCTATATATTATTGACAAAGCCCAGTAGCATGAGATAGAAAGAGAAATTCCATTAAAATAACTGTAGACAAAAAAATGGGGGTGTCTATCGGCCAAGACAAACTCAGAAACTATATTGAACAAATTTGATTACAAATTACAAATTACAAGCATACTTCTCACAGAAATAAAGTCTGACCTAAACAATTGGAAAAATAGCAATTGGTCATGAGTAGGCCAAGCTAATATAATGAAAATGACAATTCTACCTAAATTGGTTACCAAACTGCCAAAAAATCATTTTATAGATCTAGAAAAAATTGTAACAAATTTCATCTGGAAAAACAAAATATCAAGTAATCAAAAAAAAAGTATATCAAAGGAATTAATGAGGGGAAAAAATACAAAGGATGGTGGCCTAGCAGTACCATACCTAAAATTATATTATAAAGCAGCAGTCATAAAAACATTTGGTACTGGATAAGAAATAGAGTAGTAAATCAGTAAAATAAAATCAGATTGGCTAAGATGACAGGAAAAGAGGAGATGTGGGGAAATGGAACACTAATCATTGTTGGTGGAGTTGTGAAATGATCCAGCCATTCTAGAGAACAATCTGAAACTATTTCCAAAGTGTGCATACCCTTTTGACCCAGCAGTGCCATTACTGGATCTATATCCCAAGGAAATCATAAAGGAGGGAAAAGGACCCACATGTGCAAAAATATTGTAGCAGTTCTTTTTGTAGTGGCTTTAGAATTGGAAAGTGTCAAGTCACTATTGATCAGAGAAATGCAAATTAAGACAACTCTGAGGTACCACTACACACCTGTCAGATTGGCTAAAATGACAGGAAAAGATAAAGATGAATGTTGGAGGGGATGTGAGAAGACTGGGACACTGATGTATTGTTGGTGGAGCTGTGAACGGATCCAACCATTCTGGAGAGCAATTTGGAGCTATGCTCAAAAAGTTATCAAACTATGCATACCCTTTGACCCAGCAGTGTTTCTATTGGGCTTACATCCCAAAGAAATCATAAAAGAAGGAAAGGGCCCCACATGTGCAAGAATGTTTGTGGCAGCTCTTTGTAGTGGCTAGAAACTGGAAATTGAAAGGATGCCCATCAATTGGAGAATGGCTGAATAAATTATGGCATATGAATGTTATGGAATATTATTGTTCTGTAAGAAACGACCAACAGGAGGATTTCAGAGAGGCCTGGAGAGACTTGGATGAACTGATGCTGAGTGAAATCAGCAGAACCAGGAGAACATTATACACAGCAACAAGACTATACGATGATCAATTTTGATGGACATGGTTCTCTTCAACAATGATGTGATTCAACCAGTTCCTATTGTTCATCGATGAAGATAGTCATATACATCCAGAGAGAGGCCTGTGGGAACTGAGTGTGAACCACAACACAGCATTTTAACGCTTTCTGTGAATATTTCCATGCATTTTGTTTTCCTTCTTAGGTTGTTTTTTATTCTTCTCTTTCTAGATCTGATGTTTCTTGTGCAGTAAGATAACTGTATAGACATGTATACATGTATTGTATTTGTCATATAATTTATCCTATTTAGCATGTATTAGATTACCTGTCATCTAGGGGTGGGAGGTGGGGGGAAGGAGGGAAAAAGCTTGGGAAAAAAAAGTTTTTGCAAAAAAAAAAATAGAATTGGAAAGTGAGTGGATACCCACCAATGGCTAAATAAGTTATGGTATATAAAAATAATGGAATGTTATTGTTTTATAAAAAATGATGAACAAGCTGATTTTAGAAAGGTCTGTAAAGATTTATGTGAACTGATGCTGAGCAAAACAAGCAGAACCAGGAATACATTGTATGTAATAATAGCAAGATTGTGCAATGATCAAAAGAAGGAAAGGGTCCCACATGTGCAAGAATGTTTGTGGCAGCTCTTTTTGTGGTGGCTAGAAACTGGAAACTGAAGGGATGCCCATCAATTGGAGAGTGGCTGAATAAATTATGGTACATGAATGTTATGGAATATTATTGCTCTGTAAGAAACGACCAGCAGGACGATTTCAGAGAGGCCTGGAGAGACTTGCATGAACTAATGCTGAGTGAGATGAGCAGAACCAGATCGTTGTACACAGCAACAACAGTACTATATGAGGATCAGTTCTAATGGACATGACTCTCTTCAACAATGAAATGCTTCAAACCAATTACAATTGTTCAGTGAAGAAAGTCATATACACCCAGAGAGAGGGATGTGAAATGTGGACCACAACATAACATTTTCATGTTCTCTATTGATGTTTGCTTGCATTGTATTTCCTTTATCGGATTATTCTCTGTTATAGATACGATTTCTCCTGAACAAAAAAAAGGATGTGTGGCAATAACTATACATATATTTGATTTAAGTATTCTAACATAATTATCATGTAGTGGATATCCTGCTATCTAGGGGAGGGGTGGGGAGTAGGGGGGAAAATTTGTAACAGAAAGCTTTGTAAGGGTTAATGTTTAGGAATTACCCATACATATGTTTTGCAAATAAAAAGTATTAATTAAAAAAAAAAAGAAAAAAAAAAGATTGTGCAATGATCAATAGGAAAGAGTTAGTTCTTCTCAGCAGTTCAGTGATCCAAGGCAATCCCAATAAACTTTGGATAGAAAATGCCATCTGCATCCAGAGAAAGAACTGTGGAGAATGAATGTAAATCAACACATACTATGTTCACATTTTTTTCCTTTTACTTCTGTTTTTTTTCTCTTCTGTTTTTTTCCTTTTGTTTTGATTTTCTCTCCCAATATGATTCATAAAGAAATGTATATTTACACCTCTCAGATTGGCTAAGATGACAGGAAAATATAATGAGAAATGTTGGAGGGGATGTGGGAAAACTGGGACACTAACACATTGTTGGTGGAGTTGTCAATGGATCCAGCCATTCTTGAGAACAATTTGGAGCTATGCTCAAAAAGTTATCAAACTGTTCTTACCCTTTGATCCAGCAGTGTTTCTATTGGGCTTATATCCCAGAGAGATCTTAAAGGAGGGAAAGGGACCCATACGTGCATAAATGTTTGTGGCAGCCCTTTTGGTAGTGTCTAGAAACTGGAAACTAAGTGGATGCCCATCAGTTGGAGAATAGCTGAATAAGTTATGGCATATGAATATCATGGAATATTATTGTTCTATAAGAAACAACCAGCAGGATGATTTCAGAGAGGCCTGGAGAGACTTACATGAACTGTTGCTAAGTAAAATAAGCAGAACCAAGAGATCATTGTACACAGCAACATCAATATTACAGGACAATCAATTCTGATTGATTGTGACTCTTTCCAACAATGAGATGATTGATGTCAGTTCCAGTGATCCTGTGATGAAGAGAACCATCTACACCCAGAGAGAGGACTGTGGGAACTAAATGTGGATCACAACATAGCATTCTAACTCTTTTTGTTGTTGTTCACTTGCATTTTGTTTTCTTACTCATTTTCTCTTCTTTTTGATCTGATTTTTCTTGTGCAGCAAGAGAATTGTGTAAATATGTTTATACATATTGGATTTAACATATATTTTATTATGTATAACATATATTGGATTGCTTGCCATCTAGGAGAGAAGGTGGGGGGAAGGAGGGGAAAATCTGAAACACAAGGCTATATAAGGGTCAATGTTGAAAAATTATCTGTGCATATGTTTTGAAAATAAAAAGCTTAATTTTTTTTAAAAGAAATGTGTACTTAAAAATTCATGTGCATATGTAATCAGAAAAAAAGAAAACAATAAAAATATATAAAAAAACAAACAAACCTAGGTCTGTTCATTAAGAACTCCTTCTTCTCTTCCCACCCCCATTCATATTTCACATCTCCAGATGCTTTCTGCCACTATCTCCTTCATTTTCTGTCTTACTTCCTTTCCTTTCTCAATTCTTTAGTCTGGTTTCTGACCTCATCATTCAATGAAAGCAAGGTTTCTCTAAAGTTATTGATGATCTCTTAATTTCGATATCTAATGTCCTTTCAATCCTCATCCTTCTTGACTTCTGATACTGTCAAACACCCTCTTCTTGATTTTCTCCAAATTTTCATGACTCTGCTCTCCTAGTTTGCCTTATACCTGTCTGACTGCTCCTTTTCAGCCTCCTCAATCTTTATCTGTCACCCATTAACCATTGCTCTGTCCTGTTTTTTCTTCTTTCCCCTCTTTACTATTTCATTTGATCTCATCAGCTTCCATTGTTTTACTGATCAACTCTCTGCAGACTACTCTCAGATCTACTTATCCCATCCTTCTGACTTCCCATCTCACATCTCCAGTTGTCTTTTGGATGTCCTGTAGACATCCTAACTCGGAATATCCAAAACTGAATTCATTATGTTTCACTCCAAACACTCCCCTCTACTAACCTTTCCTATTATTATCAAGGTTTCACTATCCTACCAAACACTCTCTAGTAGCCATGGATGATTGCAAACAAAAAGCCCTTATTAACATGAACTTCAATCTGGACTGTCTTGTTTGGAACTTGTGGCCATTTTTCATCAGATGGCTACTGTTACAGGACAATGGAGGTAATCAGATTGGTAGAGATTGAGAATCATTGACCAAAGAGGTCAGCAAGGGACAAAAGAACTGGATCCAGCCAGAGGAATATATAGTGGATTGGGTCAAAACAACAATTGTTAGTGAGATAATTGAACTCCCTTCTACAATCCTTTTGCTAGCCCCTCCATCCCAGAAAGACTTGCTTTTACCTGTCCACTATTCATTTATTGTTTTCCCTTCTGATTCAGTGGGTGGAGGAGTTTGGGGGAAAAGAAAAGTGCCTTTTTTGGCTGTCAAAAGAGCTAACATTTTGGAAGCTTCATTCCTTTGCTTCCTTTTGTTTCTTTGCTATTTACAATTATACACACACCATCTCCACCAACACCACAGTCACCTCCATCACCACAACAAGATAGAACTATGGGTTTGTTGCTCATTATTATGTTGTTATTTTTAAACTTTTAAAATATATCTCAGATGTTTCAAACCAGTTCCAATTATTGAGTGATGAAGAAAGCCACATATACCCAGAGAGAGGGATCTGAATGTGGACCACAACATAACATTTTCATGCTCTCTACTGATGTTTGCTTGTATTATGTTTCCCTTCTAAGATTTTTTTTCTTGTAGATTTTGATTTTTCTTGTACAGCAAGATAACTGTATAAATATGTATACACATATTCGATTTGTCAAGTATTTTAACATAATTAACATGTATTAGACTTCCTGCCATCTAGGGGAGGGGAGGTAGGGGGGAAATTTTGTAACAGAAAGCTTTGCTAGGGTCAATGTTGAAAAATTACCCATGCATATATTTTGCAAATAAAAAGTTTTAATTAAAGAAATTTATCTCAGAATAAAAAAAGAAAAAAAATTTCCATGTGTACAACAGAACACAAGAGAGTATTTACAATGAATTTCCATTTCAAGAAAGCCTATATAATAAATACTATACATTGTATTCTGAGATATCATCTTTTCTTTGCTCACTTGTAAGTTTTCTTTTGTTCTCTTCTGTATATTTTTTACTTTATTATTTATTTATTTATTTTGCTGAGGCAATTGAGGTTAGGTGACTTGCCCAGGGTCACACAGCTAGGGAATGTTAAGTGTCTGAGACCAGATTTGAACTCAGGTCCTCCTGACTTCAGGGCTGGTGCTCTATCCACTGCGCCACCTAGCTGCCCCTACTTTATTATTTTTCTCTCTTCCCCTCTACATCCCCCAAGAAGGCTACCATTATGCATGGATATATTTATATATACATATACATACCCACATATAATATACATACATGTACATAGATATTTATAACCATATACATATATATATGTACATTTATTTACATCTAAGCAAGATCATACTACACTTGTTTGGCCTCTGTTTCTCTGACATGATCCTTCATAAATCCAAATTTTTTCATATTTTTCTAAATTCACAAATTAATCATTTCCAACACCATAGCAATATTTCAATTTTATGCTATCTAGTTATTTTAAATAGTCTAAAACTATAATATTGAATTATATGGCTGGGAATATAGTGTAGTTTTCCTATTTTTCTTTTTTGATTAAATTTATTTTGGATTTAACTTTGAGATCTGCTTTTTTTTCTAATGAGTTCTATTCCTAATAATTATTATGTTTATGTATATTTCTTATTTCCTTATCCCTACTGACTCCTCTGCATTGCTTCTGTCTGCCACCTTGCCTTGATATTACTTAACATACCCTTCTCCCAAGGATTCCTACCCTATCCTCTCTCTTCACCCTTTCCCTCCCTATTCCCCCCATTGCTATTAATCTCCATCCCTCTTATGCTATTTTCTGCCCCTTTTCTTTACAAATTTAGAAGCTTTTTATACCCTTCTAAATGTATATGTATTTTTCCTTTTTAATCCATTCCTGATATGAGTAGGATTCCAGAAGTACCAGCCCTTTTCCATCTAATTGCTATGTTAATGCTTCCTCTCCCACCATATTCATATATAATTATTCTTTTAACTTTTCTTATATGGTTTTGCTTTTTAGAATCACACCATATTGAGGGCAGTGGATAGAGCACCAATCCTGAAGTCAGGAGGACCTGAGTTCAAATCTAATATCAGACACTGCCTAACTGTGTGATCCTGGGCAAGTCACTTAGCCCCAATTTCTTCAGCCCCCCCCCCAAAAAAAGAATTACATAATATTCAGCTCTACTCCAATATTTCAAATTACTAATTATTAATAACAATCATAGACATATAGCTTACATTTCCATACATAAAAGATAGTTTGTCCTTATTGAGTCCTTTGAAATTAGTTTTTGCTGTTTATTTTATATTTCTCTTTGATCTTATATGTCAAATTTTCTCTTAAGTTTAGGGTTTTTTTTTAACAAAAGCCTGAAAGGCTGGTAGTTCATTGATTATCCTTTTTTTTCTGGTCAGGATTATACTTAACTTTTCTGGGCATGATATTTCTTTGATACATAGTATTATAAGACCCACAGTCTTTTAATATAGCCAGCACTAGGTCTTGTGTGATTCTATTTGTGGTTCCACTGTATTTTAATTGTTTTTTTCCTTGTTTTTCTGTGTAAAATTTTCTTCTTGATCTGGGGGTTTTAGAATTTGGTTATGATGTCCCTGTAGGCTTTTCTTGTAGGATCTCTTTCAAGTGGTGATCAATGGATTTTTTTTTCTATTTCTACTTTCCCCTTTTGTTCTAACACTTCAAGACAATTTTCCTTAATTATTTCTTGTGCTATTGTATCAAAA
The DNA here is from genome assembly GCA_023553655.1 of Myrmecobius fasciatus. Taxonomy (NCBI): domain Eukaryota; kingdom Metazoa; phylum Chordata; class Mammalia; order Dasyuromorphia; family Myrmecobiidae; genus Myrmecobius; species Myrmecobius fasciatus. The sequence continues at coordinate 15,579 of JAJPUD010016659.1, forward strand.
TTTTTTTAAAATCATACTCTTTCAGGTAATCCAATTATTCTTGTTTTCTCTTCTTGTTTTGTTCTCCAGATCTGTTGTTTTTCTTATGAGATGTTTTACATTCTGAAGTTTACATTCTTTATATTTTGTTTTATTATTTCTTGTTTTCATTACTTTGCTGGCTTCTCTTTACCCAATTCTAGATTTCAAGAAGCAATTTTCTTCATTAAGACTCTGGTCTCCTTTACTAATTGATTGACATTTTTCCATAATCTTTTTGTTTTTCTTGGTTTGTTTTGATTTTTCTGTTTGTTTGTTTTCCTTCAATTTCTCTTATTTGATTTTAAAGTCTCTTTTGAATTCTACTATGAATTCTTTTGGGGCAGTGTTGTTGTCTTTTGTTTTTACAGAGATATCATAGTGATATGTTGATTTAGGCATGAATTAAATTCAAGTGAGGTAGAGTTGCACAAAGTCCTCAGCTTCACTCTCTCTTCCTGAGTCATCAAAGTCCAGTGGCAGGACAAAAGTCAAGATGACTGATGATGGCTGGGGATGCAATGGATGACCTTGGTGTCTTTGATCCGTGACTAAGTGATAAGTGCTTCACAGTGCTTAAAACAAATTGTTCTCCTCTGCCTATTCCACCAGGGAAAGTCCTGATATGCTTGAGGCAGACATTCTCCTAACTCCACCACAGGTCTGAGGCTTATCAATTACCCTCAACCTAGTTCTGCTCATCTGACAAGATGGGTTTTATGGGGTTTGTATTCTGCACATGCTACACAGCTTCTTAGGAACCACAGGTGAAAGTTGGATGAATTGGGTAGACACGAAAGGCGGATGAATGATCCTGAAACGAGTTCAGCAAGCTCTCACAGTAGAGGTGCTAGTCCTCCTGAATATTCCACATACCCATGATGTATAGAGTGATATGGAAAGGGAGATTAGCCCTAAAAGGAAAGGGGGATTTTTATTTTGTCCTAGCCTAGGCTGGGTAGAAGTAGAGTCAATGATAGAATATTTGTTATTCTTAATGAAATTTATGTTCTGGTCATATAGAGGGACTGATGAGGAAGACCAAAGCCCTGCAGGTAGGTTGTCTTTCAGGGAACATTGCCACCGAACCAGGTAAGGCTTATTGCTGTTGTCAGCTTTGCTAGACTTTGAAGGGGCTGAAGCTTGCTGTAGCTCCTAACCCAACTTATTACCAAAGTCACCTGTCACACACTTATCTACCATGGGAGCCTAGTTTTTTACTCACTCCATTCAGTCAATATATACCCCTACATTATGGGGATCCATTATTTGTGGAGATTTGTCTTGGATTTTTGGATTCTTTTCTTCAATTTTTTGAATGTTATCAATTTTTTAAAATGCTGTTTTCTTTTATTATTTGAATTGCTTTTTAAGTGGATTTGCAGTATGGACATTGGTAATATGCATTCTTTTTTTGTTGATGCCTCAAAGTTTGAGCTGAATCTTAGTCTAGCCTTTTTCTTTTTGCCTTTTCTATAGGTGTTTATGTAACATTAATTATCCTGGTCTCTTTTTTCCCTCTCCCCCCATGTTTTTCTGGTACCCTTAGAGGGTTTGGAGCTGTCCAGTTTCTCTGCCATTGGCTCTAGACCCTTACTAATGATGTTTTAAGTTTTAAAGTTACCATGTACTCCAGTTTCTTTTTTTTTAACCACTTAATAGTTAGTTGCATTAGCTTTTACAAAGGAATATTTACTTCAAAGATATATATATATATATTTCAAGGGAAAACATAAAATATCCCTCTGGTTTCTGGGGGACATGTTTCCTTTGTCTATTGCTCCAATTTCTGGGGAAAGAAAGAGGATTAGGTTCAAAGTACAGCTCATTACTATATAGAATCATCTTAAGTAATAAAGCACCTTGGGTTTGAGTCCCAAGTATCCTAGCTTCTCAGGGTTTCTTTGACGGCCTGGCAGCAACATTCTGCCTGGAATTCTAACTCCAAGGATTGCTATGGCTGAAGTCTGGATCTACCAGGAGAATTCTACCTTCTGCACTTGGAACTGAAGAGGAAAATGAAACAGAACAGAACTCCAAACCTAATTCTTGAGGCCATTGGACCTAAGAATAGGGGGAGGGGAAGGCACTCCTTTGCAAGCTCAGTTCTTGATGCCTGTATTATGTCATAGAGAGCCAGAAGGTATGAGTCCATTTCAGGTTTTGAAACTTACTGTGACTTGGCTCATCAATTTCCCTTCCAATAAACAGTAGCAGAGATAGACCTGTTAATACATTGATAAAGATCCTGGAACAGAAGCAAAATGCAAAGTTGGCAATATAATAGATCAGAGACACACACCTTTGAACTTAGAACAGGAAAAGCAGGCCACAATGGAGACCAAAAGAATTTGGGAAAAATGTACTTGAGGACGTAGATATGATAATTTTGTTTCCATGTATATCACAACTATTTACATTTCTGTTGAAATGGCCAAAATCTGGGCCTAACCATTTGCAACTCAGTAAATTGGGTTTGTTGGAAAGGATACAGGAATATCAAAGATATTCAAAGATGTACTATGTATTGATTGACTCTATAAGCATTGGAATCATATACATATATATGTATTATGTATGTATATAGAAATATGTATCTATATATGCTATATCTATCTATCTATATATATATATTTGTGTTTCTGACTAATAAATTGGAAGATTTCATAAGGAATTTTTTTCTTTGGGTCCCTGTTTGCACACTCTTTATCACTATTGGAGCAGGACTTCAACACTATGTGTGATCATGTGTCCATGCCATGGATCTTCAACCACTCTGAATGCCTGAGGAGAGGTAAAAAGAGAGAGACTGTACCAATCTAGCCTGATCATTTAAAAAATAACTCAATTTTTGACTATGAAACTATTGAAAAGATAGCCTTTCAAAAATTCCTGACACATTGATCAGAAACTAACCTTAGAATTCTCTGAAGAAGACTTGCTTTAAAAAGTGGAAAGACTTATATGAACTGATGTAAAGTGAAGTTAGAAGAACAGAAGCAGGAAAATATTGTATGCAGTAACAGCAATATTGTAAGATGGTCACCTGTGCATAACTTAACTATTCTCAGCAACGCAAAGATCCAAGACGATTCCAAGGGACTTATGAAAAATTCTATCCACCTCCAGAGAAAGAACTAAAGGATCTGAATGCAGATTGAAGCATACTATTTTTCACTTTATTTTTTGTTTGTTTGTTTTTTGTGGAGGAGAGGTCTGTTTTTTTTTCCACAATATGACTAATATGGAAATGTTTTGCATGATTACACATGTATAACCTATATAAAATTCTTTATAATCTCAAGGAGGGGAAAGGGGAGTGAGGAAGAGAATTTTGAACTGTAATTTTTAAAAAGAAAATGCTAAAAATTGTTTTTACATAGAGTTGGGGAAAGATAAAACAATTATTTTAAAAAGTGGAAACCTTAATGAGTAAAGACATCTTACCAGCAGAAAAAATAGAGGCAAACTTAAGTGAGAAAAAGCCTTCTCTGCCTGTAGATAAGAATGAGCCTAGATCCCCTGCAGAGAATTATGTTTTAATCCCAAGTGTGAAATCTCTGTCAAGGAGCCACATGTCCTTGGGGAATAGCCTGAGAAGTTTGGCTCACAAATGCAATAACATATTATCAAGTATCAAGGTTTGAAAAGTGGCCTTTTAATAGACTACTATATTCTAATCAATCTATGAGAGACATTTAAAGAAATTTTCTTTACAGTTTATGAAAGAGCTAGGACTTGATGGATTGAGTGACAAAGACTATATTGGGATAAATTAAAGGGATAAGCTTAAAGTTCACTAAGGAAGTTGTTATTTCACAGGAAAGTGGATACCATTACTCTAGTTTGTTGAGATTCACCAACTACTCACCAACTTCACTGACTGAAATAAATCTAGCCTAATATTAGCAAATAGTGGCACCTTGGTTACATTGACCCCTCAAGCAGAATGTGAAGAAATTTGCAGTAGGATAAAGAGATATATTGTTAGCAAACATTGCAGATTCTCAAATTCTTTTTCTATGTTATACATGTTAAAATATATGTTAAATCCAATATGTGTAAACATATTTACACAATTCTCTTGCTGCACAAGAAAAATCAGTTCAAAAAGGAAAGTAAATGAGTAAGAAAACAATGCAAGCAAACAACAAAAAGAGTGAGAATGTTATGTTGTGATCCATATTTAGTTCCCACAGTCCTCTTTCTGGACGTAGATGGCTCTCTTCATCACAAGATCATTGGAACTGGCATCAATCATTTCATTGTTGGGAAGAGTCACAATCAATCAGAATTGATTGTCCTATAATATTGATGTTGCCCTGTACTGTGTTCTCTTGGTTCTGCTCATTTCATTTAGCATCAGTCCATGCAAGTCTCTCCAGGCCTCTCTGAAATCATCCTGCTGGTAGTTTCTTACAGAACAATAATACTCCATAACATTCATATACCATAATTTATTCAGCCATTCTCCAGTTGATGGGCATGCATTCAATTTCCAGTTTCTTGCCACTATAAAAAAGGGTGCCACAAACATTTATGCACACATGGGTCCCTTTCCCTCCTTTAACATCTCTTTGGTATATAAGCCCAATAGAAATACTGCTTGATCAACGGGTATGCATAGTTTGATAACTTTGTGAGCATAGTTCCAAATTACTCTCCAGAACGGCTGGATCCATTCACAGTTCCTGTATTAGTGTCCCATTTTTTCCACATCCCCTCCAACATTCATTATTATCTTTTCCTGTCCAGATCTTCAAATTCAAAAGGGAATTTTTAACAGTTTAATTTTGGTGACTCCCCAGTACTAGAAGGATGAAAGGATAAGTTAAGGCTAAAGCTCAGGAGAAAGATGAGGTGTTCTCATTTTATGATTGGGATATAGGGTGTGCCTAAGGAACAATGCACAGCATCCACATCACCAACCACTCCCCAAAAAGATCAGAAAAAAATTTTTTTTTATTTGCGATGGAAGAGTTCAGAAACCATCTATAAAAAACTGCTGGCCAATAATATAGAGTCCAGCTGTCTTTATGCATCACCTATGATGTTGACATGCATGGTGGTAAAGCTATGAAAATGTGTGGACTATTGAATTTTGAATATGAGGACCAAAATGGACCAGTACACCTTGCCAAGAATTCAAGTTGCCCTTACTATCCATCAGTCATCCAATGGTTCTCATTGTTGGATTCACAGTGTGAGTATTATCAAATTGTTATGAAGGAAGGCAAAAAAGAAAACCAAATTCATTTATACATATAAATTTTTCAACCTCAAATGTAGGTTTCAATTCAACTTAGGGGCACACAAGGCCATGTCAGATTAAACTGGCTCTCAGGAGTTGAAGTTAAATTTTCAGTGTAAGCATTTATACTTTAGAAATCATCAAAGGCTACCAATGAGGGCTTGATATATTGTTTTATTAATTGTTTAGACAATAAAGCAATAGAGAAAATATTAATAATGCATATTAAAGTTTAAAATGTGTCCTAAATACATTTCTCCAAAAACAGTTGTTATGCATTTACCAGCATACTACTGGAGTATCTGCCATTTTCCAATGGCTGATGAAGAAATTTATCAGAGATATGAATTGCATGGAAAGGTTGACATACGTATAAACTCACTGTCTTTGGAAAGATGTTGAAAGAGACTGAGGAAAGTGTTGGATCAACTAGAGGAAGCTTGTCTGAAATTTTCAATTGGCAAATGCTAACTTTTCAGACAGCTGTTTTGCTTTCTTGCTCTTTTTTTCTTTGAAATGTTTTTCATTGCTGTCTTCTATACAATATTGTGAATGTCTGCCCATAGTTTTCCAGGCACTTTTTTTTAAGCTTTTTATTTGCAAAACATATGCATGGGTAATTTTTCATCATTGACCCTTGCAAAGCTTTCTGTTATGAATTTTTCCCTCTTTCCCCTCACCCCTCCCCTAGATGGCAGGAAATCTAATACATGTTAATTATGTTAAAATACTTGACAAATCAAATATATATATACATATTTATACAGTTATCTTGCTGTACGAGAAAAATCGGATCAATAAGAAAAAAAATCTGAGAAGGAAAACATAATGCAAGCAAACATCAATAGAGAGTGTGAAAATATTATATTGTGGTCCACCCTCAGATCCTACAGGCCTCTCCCTGGGTGTATATGGGCTCTCTTCATCACTGAACAACTGGAACTAGTTTGAAACATCTCATTGTTGAGGAGAACCATGTCCATCAGAATTGATCATCATATAGTCTTGTTGTTGCTGTGTATAATGATCTCCTGGTTCTGCTCATTTCGCTTAACATCAGTTCATGCAAGTCTCTCCAGGCCTCTCTGAAATCATCCTGCTGGTCATTTCTTACAGAACAATAATATTCCATGACATTCATATACCATAATTTATTCAGCCATTCTCCAATTGATGGGCATCCATTCAGTTTCCAGTTTCTAGCCACTACAAAAAGGGCTGCCACAAAGAAGCATGGGTAATTTTTCAACATTGACCCTTGCAAAGCTTTCTGTTACAAATTTTTCCCTCCCCCCCAGGTATTTTTATTTACCAGATCTAATCCCTTACATCTGTTCCTAACCTCCATTTTATGTTCATAAGAGATATTATTTATATTTATATAATTTTTTCTTTTTTTCTACTTCAAGTCTAAATTTTGCAATAAGAAGCTCATGATTTGATCCACAGTCAGCTCATGCAAAGTATCTAATCTTGTGACTGACAACTGTGTAGAGTCCATCTTTTGGATTGTTGAAAAAGAGTATTTGCTATGACTATTGAGTTAGCTTACCAAAACTCTATTAGACAAGATAGCAGAGTAAAAACAGTAACTCACCTGAACTGTCCTCCAAATCCCTTCAAAACCCTCTAAGTAATGACTCTAAACAACTTCTAAGACAGCAGAACCCACAAAAATGTGAAATGAAACAATTCTTTAGCATAAGAAAGATAGCTTAGAAGGTTAGCAGGAAAGGAAAGAGAAGAGTGCAGTCCAACGCAAGCCTTTCCAGTGCAGATCAGGTTCCAGCAGTGGCAGCAGTGATTTCCAGACCTATTAGCCCATAGACAGCAAAGGGATCAGACAATGGGTTTCTAGGAGATTTACAAGGATCCTTTTGCTGGTACCAGGGACAGGACTCTGTTGTATTATCTATACTTGGATCTGGGGTACAGTCCTGGGTCTTAGTCCCAGTGTGAGAAGGAGCACTAATACAGCAAAACTTGTGGCCTCAGGGAAGCAGGGAACTTGGTCACAGTTCCATGGTTGAAAAGAATGCTTATGGTTATTCACAAATCAGTATACAGTACAGGAGAGGAGTAAATATACCTCTCCTTGGATATACTACCTTGGAAAAGTCAAAAACTTACAGGTCCCCAGAATTACCTCTGAAAACAGCTGCATAAAAAAGCCTTAAGTTTGGTTCAGTGATGCTTCCACTTGGGAAGCAGAATCTTCTTTAGCATAGGGTTAAAAGTCAAAAAATAGGTTGGGAAATGAGCAAATAACAGAAAAGAAAATTCTGACCATAGAAAGTTACTATGGTGATGAAGAAGATCAAAATGCACACTCAGAAGAAGACAACAAAGTCAAAATTTCTGTATCCAAAGTCTCAAGGAAAAATATGAATTGGTCTCAGGCTATAGAAGAGTTCAAAAAGGATTTTAAAAATCAAGTAAGGTAGAGATAATAAGAGAGGTAAAGATAAAAATGTGAAGAGAAATAAGAGATACAAGAAAATCGTGAAAAAAGTTAACAGCTTGGTAAAGGAGGCACATAGAAAAAAATACTGAAGAAAAATACCTCTTAAAAAAACTGAATAGACCAAATGGTAAAAGGTACAAAAAAACTTACTGAAGAGAACTTTTTAAAAACTAGAATTGGTCAAATGAAAAAGGAGGTATAAAAGATCACTGTAGAAAATAATTCCTTAAAAGTTAGCATTGTGGGGAGACAGAGTAATAGCAAGACAGGTTAAGGAGTAGAACTAAAGCAGAAGAATGAGCAAGGATAAAAAATAAGAAATAGGGGCAGCTAGGTGGTACAGTGGATAGAGCACCAGCCCTGAAGTCAAGAGGACCTGAGTTCAAATCTAGTCTCAGACACGTAACAGCTGTGTGACCCTGGGCAAGTCACTTAACCCCAATTGCCTCAGCAAAAAAAAAAAAAAAAGAAATATACACAAACATAATAACAGTGATCAGGAATATAATTTATTTTTTAAAAAAGTAGGAGTAGTTACCATTGATTTCAAAGTCAAACTTAAAAAGTCAATAGAGAGAAATCTATATTATATGTCAGTCATATTAATAGTTTTAGATATATGTCTGTACATATGCATATACACACAAATATACACATAAATATATCTGTGCTTAACTTCAGCCTGCTTGGGAGAGGTCAAGAGATGAAAGGGAACAAAAAGAATGAAGTAAAAAGTGTACAACTGGGAACAAAAAAACCTATAAGGAAGCAAAAATAGATGGAAGTCATAAATAAAATGTCTTCTATATATGCATTCTTGAAATGGAAATTTATTGTTATATATTTTTGAATTCCCTCTGATATTCTGCTCTGCACATGGCAACGTTGTGAGGTTTTTTCCCCTTTTTTCTGTCTTTCTTTTTCTATTTTGTATTTGTTTTAAGTAAATAAATTTAAAACAACAAATTAAAAGTCAGAATTGGGCAAATGGAAGCTAATGATTTTTTGACATTAAGAAACAATCAAAATCAAAACAATGAAAAAAATAGGAGAGATAATTTAAGAATTATTGGACCACCTGAAAACCATAATCTAAAATAAAGCCTAGACATCATCTTTCAAAAAATTATCAAGGAAAATTGCCATGATATTCTAGAAGCAGAGGGTAAAATAAAAATTGAAAGAATATATTTTCTTCTGAAAGAGATCCAAAAATGAAAACTCCAGGAACATCAGAGCCAAATTTCAAATCTTCCAGATCAAGAAGAAAACGCAAGCAGCCAAAAAGAAACAATTAAAACACTGTGGAACCACAGTCATTATAGCAAAAAAATTAGCAGCTTCTCCATTATAGGATTACAATGCAAGAATCATCTACCCAGGAAAAACTGAGTATAATCCTTCAAGGGAAAAAAAATGGATATTCAGTGAATACAGTATCTGACTTTCAACCTAAGGTGCAAAAGAAGTATAAAAAGGTAAACAGGAAAGAGAAATCATAAGTGATTCAATCAGGTTAAACTATTTATATCCCTACAAGGGAAAATAATATTTATAATTTGCAAAAACTTTCTCACTATTAGGACAATTGGAAAGAGAGAAAGAAGAATGCACTGGGAGAAAGAGAGAGAGGTGTAATGGAATAAATTATCTGACAAGAAAGAGGCCTGAAAAAGATCTTAAAGTGGAGTGAAAATGGGGGAATGGGGAAGAGGGCACATGAACATTACTCTCATGAGAACTGGCTCAAAGAAGGAATATACACACAATTAGGTTTAGAAATCTATCTTATCATACAAAACAGAACACTGTTGGGGTGGGGGAAAGGTTGTTTGCATTTTTTCTCACTGAATGACTTACACAGAAATGAATTTTTTGTGACTAGGTCAAATTGCTTGCTTTCTCAGTGGGGAAGGTGGAGAGGAGAGAGATTTTGGAGCTCAAAATTTTAAAATAAGAAATATTAAAGTTGTTTTTACATTAATTGGGAAAAATAAAATATTAAATAAGATTAACAAGACTGTATTAGTCATTTTGTACTCCAAGACTAAACTTGCCTGTTGTTCCAGTTATCTTTTGATTTCCTACTATCCTATTCCTATTCTAATCCCCTTTGATGAATGCGACAACTTTTTCTGGTGTTATTTCTAGATGTTATAGGTCTTCATAAAACTGATCAGCTTTGGCTTCTTTGACATCATTAGTTGCAGTATATAGACTTGAATTACTATGATGTTGAATAGTTTGTTTTGGATTCAAACATATCATTTAGTTGTTTTTGAGATTATAACTCAATACTATTTTTCTCACTCTTTTATTGAATATGGGGGCTACTCCACTTCTTCTATAGTATGTATAGTGATTATTTAAATTAAATTCATCCATTTCCATCCATTTAAATTCAATGTTTAATTTTCCATCATCTGTTTGACCATATCCAGCTTACTTTGGTTCATGGATCTTACACTCCAAGTTCCAATGCAATATTGATCTTTGCAGCATCAGACTTTCCTTTAGTCACCAGATGCATTCAAAGCTGAGCTTCCTTTCAGTTTTGGCCCAGTCTCTTCATTAGTACTAGAACCTTTTTAAAAATTTCCATATTAGTTGTGAAAAAAAATTCTCAAGAAAAATAAAGTTAAAAAATATGCTTCAATCTATATTCAGACACCATCAGCTCTTTCTGTGAGGACAAGTAGCATTTTTCATAGTAAGTCCTTCAGAGATGACTTAGATCATTGTGTTGCTGAGTATAGCTAAATCATTCACAGCTGGTGATCTTACAATACTGTAGTTACTTTGTACACAGTACATGTTACTTTGCATCTTCTCAGAAAACTTTTCAGCTTTTTCTAAACACATTCTGCTAATCATTATTTAGAATCCTTTTGATGAGGGTAAAAGAGGAGAATTAAAAACTGGCATGAAATTTAACATAAAAAAACCAAACAACAACTCAACAGATCATGGCAACTGGTCCCATCACTTCCTGGCAAATAGAAGAGATGGAAACAGTGTCAGACTTTATACTCTTGTGCTCAAACTTAAATACTTTAGTCACATAATGAGAAGACTAGACTCATTGGAAAAGACCCTGATGTTGGGAAAGATTGAAGGCAAAAGGCATGTCATTATGAGATCATGGAATCATGAAAAGTCAGACATGACTGAATTATTGAACAACAACAAAACTAACAAGTTTTCAGAGCCTTTCGCAATTATGTGGGTCACAGAATTACAGAAAGACATGATCACTGGCCCAGAGGACATAAAAACTCTCTTGGATTGGTCATGTCAAGCTCTAGGCTTTTCTAGGACTGTTATCACAAATTTGTTAAGTACTATGCTACTCTCTTTATGTGGTAGCAAAGAATTGGAAATTGGAAATGCCTATCAAATTGGCTGAACAAGTTGCAGTATGTGGTTATGATGGAATACCATTGTGCTATAAGAAATGATGAGCAGTATGCTCTTAAAAAACATGGAAAGACATGAACTGATGCAAAGAGAAGTGAGGAGAACTATGTTAATAGCAATATTGTATGATGGTCAACTGTAAATGCTTTAGCTATGCTCAGAAATACAAAAATCCAAGACAATTCTGAAGGACGTGATAAAAAATGTTATTCATCTCCAGAGAAAGAATTGATGGGATCTAAATGTAGCTTATAATATACTATTTTTTTCATTGTTTTATCTGTTTTCTTTCACAGCATAAGTAATATGGAAATATGCTTTGCATAACCAGTCATGTATAATTTATATCAGATTGCTTACTTTCTCAATGGGAGGAAGACATAAAGAGAGCATTTGGAATTAAAAATTTTAAAAACTGATTTTTTTTTTTTTTTGCTGAGGCAATTGGGGTTAAGTGACTTGCCCAGGGTCATACAGCTAGGAAGTGTTAAGTGTCTGATGTCATATTTGAACTCAAGTCCTCTTGACTTCAGGGCTGGTACTTTTTCCACTTTGCCACCTAGCTGCCCCTAAAAAACTGTATGTTAAAAAAAATTGTTTTTATATGTAATTGGAAAAAATATTTAAAATTGAAAAAAACAAAAACAAACTATGCTGCTATTACTAAATCACCGAATGACTTTACTTGCAGATATATGAGCATTCCTCTATACCAAGGACAAAAAAAAAAAAAAAAAAGAAAGAAACTGGAATATCCTGCATGTAATTTAGACTTTTTGCCACTGAATCATTACATTTTTCATGTATGGTAATATTGATCTGATATAGATGTTCCTATGGGTTGATTACCTGAGTTATTGAGATAATCACTCATTATTTTAAATAATGTTTATTTTGATGATTGCAACATACATTTACAAATTTCAAGTAGTCCTCAATTGATTTTGTAAGGGGTTAAATTTTTTTTTAATCAAGAGAAAGTTGTCCCTGCTGTTGGGGCATAAATTCCTGCTTCTCACCTGATATTATTATGGAGACCTGGTGAGCCAGAAACATCCTCTTATGGATAGGCAGACATTACTCAAATTTCCTCAGTATTCTATGGCTTTTATGGGGTTCAGCCTAGTATCTAGACCAAGAAGGAATTAGTTTTTTTTTTTTCTAGAGAAAGTAAATGACTGGTTTATTTTTTATTTTTTTTCTATGTGCCAGGCATTATGTGTTTTTTTGTTTTTTTTTAATTTATTAATATTTTTATTTGCAAAACATATGTATGGGTAATTCCTAAACATTAACCCTTACAAAGCTTTCTGTTACAAATTTTTCCCCCCTACTCCCCACCCCTCCCCTAGATGGCAGGATATCCACTACATGATAATTATGTTAGAATACTTAAGAAATCGAATATATGTATAGTTATTGCCACACATCATTTTTTGTACAGGAGAAATCGTATCTACAAGAAAGAATAATCCGATAAAGGAAATACAATGCAAGCAAACCTCAATAGAGAACATGAAAATGTTATGTTGTGGTCCACATTTCACATCCCTCTCTCTGGGTGTATATGGCTTTCTTCACTGAACAATTGGAACTGGTTTGAAGCATTTCATTGTTGAAGAGAGTCATGTCCCTTAGAACTGATCCTCATATAGTATTGTTGTTGCCATGTATAATGATGTCCTGGTTCTGCTCACTTCACTGAGCATTAGTTCATGCAAGTCTCTCCAGGCCTCTCTGAAATCATCCTGCTGGTCGTTTCTTACAGAGCAATAATATTCCATAACATTCATATACCATAATTTATTCAGCCACTCTCCAATTGATGGGCATCCATTCAGTTTCCAGTTTCTAGCCACTACAAAAAGAGCTGCCACAAACATTCTTGCACATGTGGGGCCCTTTCCTCAAGAAGGAATATTAGTGCCCCTTCAAACCACCAGCCCTGTTTCTAGTCTGGCCCTTGCAACCATTATCAAGGGAACTTGCAGCTGAAATTTACACATGCTCTCTTTCCCAATTAAAATATGAGCTCCAATTTAGGATTATTCAAATAGATTGAAATGCCCATACCCTTTGACCCAGATTCCACTAGTAGGTTTATACTTTAAAAAGGCCTTTGATAAGAAAAAAGCTCCTATATAAAGTACACCAGAATATTTATAGCAGCACTTTTTGTGAGAGCAAGAAATTGGAAGTAAAGCAGATGTGTATACACTGAGAATAGCTAAATAAATTGTGGTATATGAATGTAATGGAGTATTACTGCATGGTAAATGCTGAATATAGAGAAGTATAGAAAGAGCTACATGAACTGATGCAGAGTGAAGTAAGCAGAGCCAAGAAAATAAGGTATATGACTATAACAATGTAACTGAAAAGAACCACACACAAAAATTAAAAGTGAATGCTCCAAATTACAAAGAACAAGCATGGCTGAAAAAAAGTTATATGAGAAGATATCCTCACCCAGACCTTTGTGTGGGATATTCAGACCCTCATCTGAATTATCAATACTTCAGAGGCATCTCAAGGTATAGAACAAAGGCTTTATTCAGGAACTCATGAGTACTGGCCAGTCCCACAATGGATCAAATAAGTAGTCCAAAATTGGGAGAGCCAGAGCCCAGTTCATCCTTGTGACTTTTATACAATCCAGAACAAAGTAAGTCCCAAGCCCACCCCTCTTTTCCTTTACATATATTCTAATTGGTTATATATGCTTTACTTTCCTTATTTAAGAACTGGAATGTTGACAACTTATAAATCAGACTACTTTCTACTTTCCCTTCCACCCTGGAAACTGAAATTTAGGCCCTCGGGTTTTGTTTAATTTAGTCTATAGTTCTGAGAGATCTACAATTGTCACACTCACCTTTGAAGAGGTAGGAAGTCCACAAATGTGGTATATTACACATATTTTTTTTTTTTTTTTGCTTTTTGCTGAGGCAATTGGGGTTAAGTGACTTGCCCAGGGTCACACAGCTAGGAAGTGTCTGAGACCAGATTTGAACTCAGGTCCTCCTGACTTCAGGGCTGGTGTCTTTTCTTTTTTTTTAAAGTTTTTTTTTTTAATTTTATTAAAGCTTTTTATTTTCAAAACATATGTATGGATAATTTTTCAATATTGACCCTTGCAAAACCTCGGGTTCCGAATTTCTTTCCTCCCCATCCCCTCTCCTAGATGGCAAATAATCCATTATAACATTACACATATTTTCAGTCTTTTTGATTTTTCCTTCTTTTCTTTAAAAATATTGCTATAAATTTAGTGTTTGATAAACCCAAAGACCCCAGCTTTTGGGATAAGTACTCACTATTCAGCAAAAACTGCTGGGATAATTGGAAACTAGTGTGGAAGAAATTAAGGCTGGACCCATACCTAACACTGCACACCAAGATAAGATCCAAATGGGTTCATGATCTAGATATAAAGAGTGATGTTATAACCAAATTAGAGGAACATGGGATAGTTTACCTCTCAGACCTGTGGAGATGGAATAAATTTATGTCCAGGGAAGATCTGGAACTCTTAATTGAACACCAGATAGATAATTTTGATTATATTAAGTTAAAAAGTTTCTGTACTAACAAAACTAATGCAGACAAGATTAGGAGGGAAGCATTAAATTGGGAAATCATCTTTACATTTAAGGGTTCTGATAAAGGTCTCATCTCTAAGATACATAGAGAATTGTCTCACATTTATAAAAATTTGAGCCATTCTCCAATTGATAAATGGTCAAAGGATATGAACAGACAATTTTCAGATGATGAAATTAAAACTATAATCATATGAAAAGGTGCTCCAAATCACTACTGATCAGAGAAATGCAAATTAAGACAACTCTGAGGTACCACTACACACCTGTCAGATTGGCTAAAATGACAGGAAAAGATAACGATGAATGTTGGAGGGGATGTGGGAAGGCTGGGACACTGATGCATTGTTGGTGGAACTGTGAACGGATCCAACCATTCTGGAGAGCAATTTGGAGCTATGCTCAAAAAGTTATCAAACTGTGCATACCCTTTGACCTAGCAGTGTTTCTATTGGACTTATATCCCAAAGAAATCATAAAAGAAGGAAAGGGCCCCACATGTGCAAGAATGTTTGTGGCAGCTCTTTTTGTGGTGGCTAGAAACTGGAAACTGAAGGGATGCCCATCAATTGGAGAATGGCTGAATAAATTATGGCATATGAATGTTATGGAATATTATTGTTCTATAAGAAACGACCAGCAGGATGATTTCAGAGAGGCCTGGAGAGATTTGCATGAACTGATGCTGAGTGAGATGAGCAGAACCAGGAGATCGTTGTACACGGCAACAACAGTACTATATGAGGATCAGTTCTAATGGACATGACTCTCTTCAACAATGAAATGCTTCAAACCAATTACAATTGTTCAGTGAAGAAGGCCATATACACCCAGAGAGAGGGATGTGAAATGTGGACCACAACATAACATTTTCATGTTCTCTATTGATGTTTGCTTGCATTGTATTTCCTTTATCGGATTATTCTTTCTCATAGATATGATTTCTCCTGAACAAAAAAAATGATGTGTGGCAATAACTATACATATATTCGATTTAAGTATTCTAACATAATTATCATGTAGTGGATATCCTGCTATCTAGGGGAGGGGTGGGGAATAGGGGGGAAAAATTTGTAACAGAAACCTTTGTAAGGGTTAATGTTTAGGAATTACCCATACATATGTTTTGCAAATAAAAAGTGTTAATAATAATAAAATAAAATAAAATAAAAATATTGCTATATGAGATAGATCTCTGGGAGCTAAAGAAGGAAGGGTACTGGAGAAAGTTATGGTGATGTAAAAAACCAAATGTCAATAAAATCTTATTTTAAAAAAGAAAGAAAGAACATGAGCTCCTGGAGATCGGATACAGTTTTCCTCTTCTACATTCCTAGAGTGTGTAACTGATGAGTCAATTCCCATTCACTGCTATTCCTGTCTCTCCATCTTTGGATGGCACAGTGCTTTCCATATAATCAGTGCATAAATGCTTTTTGGTTCATTCTTTTTGAACTCAGAGTGAGAATGATTTCTCGAGGCCACTTGTCAAGTGATCTGGGTAGCTCCACAGATCAGGATGAGAACATGGGGATTTTTTTTTTTTTTTTTTTTTGCTGAGGCAATTGAGGTTAAGTGACTTGCCCAGGGTCACACCTCTAGGGAATGTTAAGTGTTTGAGATCAGTTTTGAACCCAGGTCCTCCTGACTTCAGGGCTGGTGCTCTATCCACTGTGCCACCTAGCTGCCCCCAGAATATGGGGATTTTTAAAAGGGGGATGGTGTTGGCTACTTGCCAATGAAAGGTGGACAAGCTAAGACTGGTCAGAGAAGCAAATCAGTGGCAGGGGATGAAAGAGCTGAAGGCTATAGTTCCTTAACGTTTCTCCGGTCGTAATGGTTTTACTACACTACACATCCCCACTACCCCTGGAGTTGGGGAACCACTTACCACCATTTACCAATTCATTGCTCATTTCCTGTTTTTCTCTCAGATTCAAGTTTGGAGTTGGGGAAGGGATGGACAACTTTTTGTCAAAAGCAGCCAGCATTTTGGGAATCTTTATTCCTTTTGTTTTCATGCCTATGCTATTTACAATTATGTAAAGCAACAACAAAACTAAATGATCAAAGGGAAAAGAGATTTTAATGTGCTTTACATGAGGAACTGAGATGTTACTATTCTTAATTTTCAGAATACATATGAATACGTTCAAGTTGTACCCCTGGACCTTTTCCTAGAACCCAAAGAGACCGAGATTGATAAGGAAAGTTAAAAATCCACAGGTGGTGATGGGACGGAGGAGACTGGGACTGATTTTTTGTCTGAAGACATCTTGCTAAATTGGCCTTGCCACGGCACTGCACTGGGCTAGTCCGGTGCTGAAGCCGCTAAGGCTTACAATGGAGGAGGCGGCTAGTTTCCCACCGCATACAGACTCAAGCAATGCAGCCCTACTTTCTCAAGGACACCACGTCATTCGACATCCCATCCTGCACCCCGGTGGGGTTAGACCAGCCAAAGAGCAGCAAGGTCCAGGTGAGTGTGAAAAACGAATCCTGTGAAGTGATGGTTTCGCTTTGAGCTACAAGGAGACTCGAAGGTGGAAGCTTTCATTTGAATTACCATACTTCCACAGCCCTGGGACCAGAGCAAACCCACGCCTCAGAATTCCAAATCCTGTTAGGTGACGTCATGGGGTCCAGCAAACGAGAACTGAGCGACGAGCCCCACGTGGAAACATTTAGATAAGCAACACCTAGCTTTTGACCGATAAGCATATGAAACTACAATCCCCAGAAGCCTCTGCGACCGCCGTCTTTTCTCCACCTTTCACCCACCCTCTGTAGCATGGCAACGGCGTGACGTGACCTGGGGACCCGAATTGGAGCTGCAGCGGCCGCCGGCTTCAGTCTTAGCCAAGCGGGCTGACCTGGAGGAGTGGTTGGGAGGCACAAACCCCTGCCCCTCTAGGCCTGATCTCGCTCTGGGGCGTCCTCCTCACTCGGCAGCCGCTCCCAGCCTGCAGGGGCGGGGAGGGCAAGACCGCTGCGAGAGGAGAGAGTGAAGAAGGCAGGAGCGCGCGGCGCACAGCGCGCATGGCGATGGCGGGCGCGCGGCGGCTCCCCGCTGGA
>JAJPUD010016660.1:0-33399 GCA_023553655.1 Myrmecobius fasciatus
AAAAAAAATTCCCCAAGGAATAGGTCAATATGAAGCAACTCAATGTCCCCAATGGAGATGGCATTTCTCACTGGACTTCACTGACACTGGCTAGCTTCTCAAATTGGTGAAAGTTACAATTGCAATTTTCAAAAATGACTATTGCTGGATAGAAAGCAACTTCTACTGAGGGTGTGAGCAGACTTCAGTAAATAAACCCTGTAGACTCCTTTAGATGGAATGAAGCATTAGATGCTTGTGTATCTATGTTGTTTTTATTTTCCAGCCACAGAGAGTCAAAACTGTTTGTCTTGTGTATGTGCATATGTATACACACACAATATATGTATATACTCGGTTGAAAAAAATGTCTCACTGATATATAACAAATTTTATATAGAAATCTAAAAAGGGAAAGAAAAAACCGATGGCCTGAAACCATCTTTTAATTCTACTTGACAATGCTGGCTGTTCATGCAATTTCCCACTGAGTCCTACGATATAGAAATTCCTCTGATATTACAAAATACAAAAATATTTTTTATCAGAACTCTCATTTACATTGCATTTACAATGGACGTGTAAATAACTTAGTCTTGGGTACTGGCTGATCAACAAATCACTTACTGGAAAAAAAAGTCCTGAAAAATGAGAGAATAAGAGAAGCGAGGAGTAAATAATTCGCTAAACTGTGGTAACTGAACACAGATCGGAGGGAAAGGAACGCGACCCCTTCGACAAAGGGACAGTCCGAAGTGTTTCCAAAGTGAGATGTGCAAAAAAAATATATATATATATATATATTCACCATGCCAAGAACCGTGACTATCTCTAGAAGCTGATCCCTAACCTTGCCTCCATCTGGGTCGCCAGGGCCTTGAGTGACAAACAAGGGAAAAGCGCTTTCAATTTGAAAACAGTGCAAGTGGATGGATTTACATTCTCAGCTCCCGCCTGCTGCAGGACGCGGGACGGGCATTAAGATATGATGCAGTTTTTGCTCTTTTGTCTTTTTCGGCTGTGCAACTGTCCTCTGCCCCCCAACGTGGAGGATTTGGGGACGCCGTAGGAGCCGTATTTGTGCAGCAGCTCTTCGCTGGTGACGTATCGAAGCCGGGCCGGTTGGGGAATGGGCTCCCCCAGGAAATAGCCCTCGTTGTCGGACTCTGAAGAGGAGGAGCAGGTGGAGCACCAGTCGTACTCGGCAAAGTAGGGTCCCCAGCGCTCCCCAAAGGCGTTCTGCAAAGCCAGGTCGGAGACAGTCCGCGGGCACTGGCCGTAAAGTTCCCGGCGGGATCCCTGCTCCAAGCTCTCCCTGTAGCTCCTCTGATGCATGAACTGGTCGTAGTCCTCCCGGGCCCTCAGGGGGGGCCGTTCTTTCAACCTGCACACGGCCTCCCTCTCACTGGCCAGGTGGAGGGCGTTGTCCGAACGTGACCTCCGGGAGCGGCGGGAGCGGTGGGGCCTAAAGCGGCGGGCGTCATCGCGGGGGCTTGCCCGCCGGCGGGTACGTTCGCTCATCGGCTGGATCCTGGCCCCATCTGGGCCTGGCAGCTTACTGCCCGATATGCCCCCGTCGAGGTCAAAGCTCTGGTGCATCCTTCCCCGGGATTGCAGGTCCCTGTATCTGATGGGCGTGGACAGCTGGTGAAGGTTGCTCTCCATGTCCTGGTACTGCTGGGCAGACAGGAGGCTGCGGACCGACTCCGCGCTGCGGAACTGCATGGATGAATTCAGAGTTCCCATGTTGCTCAGTTTCTCCGAGACGTTCATCCCCGAGTCTTTGCTCAGATCCGGCATGGAAAATCGGGAAAGATGCTCCTGTCTCTTGGCTCCGCCTTCCGCGGAGAGGCCTAAGGGAAAAAGAGAGGATTATGTAAATTAATGGGTCGGGATGAGACCGAGGTGAGGAAAGCCTTAATGGACCCCAAATTTAAACCTGCACCACAGGAGGCCCTCGGGTTCACCCCCCTTTACACATGCAGAAACGAAGCCCAGGGAAGCAAAGGGAGTATTGCATATGTTATTTGTGCTCATTTTACAGATGGGGAAACTGAGGAAAAGGGCCATTCAGTCACTTGATGTGATATGTGTAGATAGACATATGAAATGTGAGATTCACACCCAGACATCTGCTCTTTCCAAGAAGAGCAGGATTTCCAGGGCTCTGCCTCACCTCTCAGTACAAAGCAGCAGTTATATTTGTTGTTCACTGATCACTCAGAGGTCCTCCACCTTAGCCACTGAGGAGTCCATCCCCTGAGAATGGCTCCCACCTTAGGTGGAGATTAGACCCTTTAGGAAGCCACATTTATTCTTTCAGGCCATTTAATCATTTAGCAAATGACTGCCCTTGCATCCAAACTAAATGGTGTCCTAGTGTCCTGAAAGGGACAGACACACTCCCCCAGCCAGCTTCTCCTCCTGTAAAGCTTTCTTTCACTAAGTGGTCTGTATCCTAATGGCAGACCCCTCACTGAGCCGGGGCTCCCTGCGGCTCCCAGCTGGACTGCTCCACCATTCATTCCAGTGGCCACTTGGACTCTGGCTACCTGAAGAAAATTGATTGATGGCCTTGTAATTTTCTATACCCTTTCTATGGAAAGCTATTTGTTAGACTGGCACTAAGGAGAAGAGTCAGAAGGAGGTAGGCAGCATTAGGGTCTCTTCAAAGGCATGAAGAGTCATTTCTGCCTTTTCCAATAAAGCACAACATTCTGCTCCCTCTCATGGAGCTTCATTTTTGCACCCACCTGCACAAGCAACGTAAGTTTATCAAGAGCTGCAGTCTCAGCCAGATTCAGGCTGGAAGTTAGTGGAAACCTCCTTATTTTACAAAAAAAGGAAATAGGGAAATGAACCCCCCAAATTCAAATTCATCTTGGTAATTAACAGTAGATCCAGCACAAAAAGCATAGTAGAAAACCTGGGTTCAAACTCTCATTTAGACACTTAGTAGCTTGGATTATGGTTTCTTCAACTGTAAATGAGGAGCTGAATTTGGTGACCTTCATGGTCCCTGTCCGGGACTAAATTTGACATTCCGTGACTCCAAGTTCAGCACCAAACCACATTCTGTGCTAACCACGACACCCAGATGGCACCATTCCCTGCACTCACCCCAATCCTTTTGTAAAATCCTAGGATTTTTATACATGACAAGTGGGGTGTTGTATATCATAGATAAGCATCCAGAGAGAAGGTGAAGTTGGAAGAAATAAATCCCCAAAGTTGATTTGCAACAGTCTAATCATTTCCAGAGCCTGCTCCGATGTGGAGGCTCAGAGAGAAGGTTATAATGTATGATGATGAATGAGCGGCAGGAGACGGTGAACTTTTAAAGGAAAAAAAAATTAAAAATCTCCCAAATCACATTTACCAAGAAAAGTGATCCAGGCAGGCCCCAGTAATACAGATGGTATTCATTTCTCTTCAGAAGGCTTTTTACCTGAGCCCTCTAATAGAATTAAGACCTGCATAAATAACCCTCCAAATATCATAAATTCCTAAACGTGCTGTCTTCCTGACCAAACGTTTATGACCCCCAAAGTGTAGCATGAACAGGGGAGCAGATCTGTATTTCAACAGAGGGGTCAGTCTGGTACTGGGGAAAGGCAGTGGTCCCTATTATGTCGGTGGGAGATGTTCTCCCCTCTCTGTTGGCCAGTACATAGCAAGAGAGACCTCAGTGCAATCTTGATCATCCCCAAAAAAGGAAATCAGCTGTAGGGAAATGAAATGAAATGAAATGAAATGAAACTGGTCTCCTGCACTGCTCTCTGAAACTCCAAAGTTTATCATCAATTACTTTTGATAGTAAACAGAATGTATGAGGGGAGCAGGGGAAGGAGATGGGGATGTGGTAGTGAGTTTGAAAAATTCTTGGCCTTCCTATTCACAAACAACCTGAAAGATTCAGATTCTTCTCTTGCACAATCCTTACCCGTGTCGGGCAAGAAAAATTGAGGAGAGAATTTAGCCCTCTAGACTACGAGAATGCTTATGTTCAATAGAAAACACTGAGGCTGTGGCTAGGATCAGTATTATCCCCAAGTTTCCTCCAACCCAAAAATTGGGAGAAGAAAGCAATTTTCCTGATTCCTAGCAAGTTTGGTTATAGAAAAATCTTGCCAATTATAGATTCAAACAAATTGAGTTTCCCAACTTAAAGAAACAAAAATAACCTGCCTCACACCTGTCAATCTTGTTATGTCTTCCTATTCCTTATGGATGCTACCATCTGGGAATGCTCCAATTTGAAAAATTGAGAGTTCATAATTAGCCCCCAAATATGCAGCATCACGAAACTGTTGGAGCTTCTTACTAATCAGAGAGACAAAATATACTGAAAATGAGCAACTCGCATGACTTTAAGGTGGTAGGATGATGGGGTACATCGGCCACTGAAAACCATGCCATTGGCAGTGATAGGCCGAGTGAAACTGAGCTTATGTTGTTATTCAGATATCTCTTATTCCCAAACTTGATGCAAGGGATCAAACATATTTACTAATCCAGTTTACCAGATAATTACACATGACTGCATTTTGGTTGGCCCATGCAGCTACGCTCTCTGGATTACAGACTTAAAAAACAAAAAAACGACTTTAAAACCCTAACCCTAACCCTAATGATCTCTTAGGATCCTAGAGCTAGAAGGTTTCACCGAATTCACTTAGTCCAGTTCTCTCAATTGACAGAAGAAGAAACTGGATTAGGGTGGTGAAATGACTTAGCCTGAAGTCATAAAGTTAATAAGCAGCCAGAGTTGAGATTGGAACTTTGGTCCTCACTCACATTTCCCCATGTATTTCCTCATTCTTTGCTATATCTCCTCTCTGCAAGAACCATGCCATATAACAAGAATTAAAAAAACGATATGGATCAATTAAATCATGAGCAACTGCATAATAAACTAAGTAATTCTGTGTGGGAGAGTAGCTAAAAGGCTGCCTTTAAAATTAGGAAGAAGTGGGTTTAAACTTTCCCTTGGAACCATATAAATGATGTGACCATGGACAAGTCTTAGCGTTTAGCATTCTAAACAACTCTTTAAGATTCTGAGTTAGGAGTTGTTTTTTTTTTTTAATAATGTATTCTTGGATCCTGCCAAGAATAGAGATCAACTTCACTAGCCTTGTTGATCTGTATCTGTGCCATAATGCATTTCTAAGCCAAGACGTTCTTACATGGATAAAGCAGCCCAATATTGAAATGGACTCCAGAATGCTACCAAAGTCAACTTCTCTTCTATGAATATTAGCATTGATTCTTCCAAAGATAGGGAGACTAAAACCTGGGTTGAAAGGAAGATTCTATTCCCTAGCTAAAAATTAACAATGTTTTGCTCAATATACTCAAAGAGTTTGGCAAGAGAAACTTGGACAATGACAAGGAATTATAAAACTGATGACCTTTTTTCTTTCATTCTTTCTTAGAATGGAAAATTGCTTGTCTATAGGACTCCCCCTGCTTGTTTCTCTGCAAATAATGGAGAACTTATGGAAGGAACTGACTCAACAGACCCAGAATTCAAGCCTCCTGTTTATCTTTACCACAAGTGTGGTCACCAGTAACAGTAATGTCTACTCTCTATCCCATTGGTCCATCTTTTATGTAATGGGGAGGTTCTTCTCTATTAGGAGTAAAGTGAATTTCAAATCTTTGTTTTGGCCTGTGGTTAAATTTGTCAACACAAAGGGATTTAGAAACAGCATTTCAGAGACACTTTTGCTACTTTGGACCTGACAACATTTCTCCTCTCTGAGCCCCTTCAAGGCCACAAAAATCAGGGAAAAGAACAGAGGAAAACAAATTGGACATAACTGTCTCATTTTCACTGGAAACAATGAGGTTGTACTTAATTTCTGAAAAAAGGAAGGGCAACCTTAATTTGGAGGTAACCATTTTATATGCAATTACATTTCTTGAGGCAGTGTGACAGTGCATTGTTCTCAAAGTCAAGAAATCCTGCCTCTCATATATATTGGCTTGTGAGACCCCGAGCAAATCCATTAATGTCTCAATGCCTTAAGCTACTCTCTAAGACAATAAGTTGCAGGGAGGATGCTATCTCACAAAAGTAAGAGGAATTTTCTCACCTGTGAGTTCCTTATATTAAGGGTTTATATTAAGGAACTCACAGGTCCAGTCCCTAACCTATCCCTTACATTTCTTATTTTTTCCCTCCTTCCTACAATACCCTGACAAGTTAATAGGTGATGCTTGTGTTTGATGAACTATAAATGCAGATTTGGATTTTGGTCCATAATCATGGCTAATCCCCTTGACCCTCCACATATTTATACAGAATCACCAAATCTCAAAGAGTTGGGAAGGAAACCAATGGGTTCAAATGATAACAGAGTAAGATCCCAATCTACCATATCACTTACAAGCATCCTGAGATACCCAATCACAATATTAGACTAAAATCCTTAGGAAATGTGTTCCTATATGGAACCTGAATTTACTACTTCTAGTTTTGCCCTTTTGACCCAAGAAGACATCTTTTACAATGTCATTTAGACAGATGAAAACAGCAATAAAGTTGTTGGGCCTTTACTTCTCCAGGATACATATCCCCAATTCCTTCAGCTAATCTTCAGATGGCACAGTTCCAAAACCTATCCTCATCAAGGTAATCCTCTCCTGGAGATCAACACTGCTCCTAAAACATGGCATCCAGAACCAAACCAAGGACTCTAGACGTGGCCTGACAAGGACTAAGAAAATCTCTCTTGTTCTAGAAACTCTGCCTCCCTTTATGTAGCCTA
The DNA here is from genome assembly GCA_023553655.1 of Myrmecobius fasciatus. Lineage (NCBI taxonomy): Eukaryota > Metazoa > Chordata > Mammalia > Dasyuromorphia > Myrmecobiidae > Myrmecobius > Myrmecobius fasciatus. The sequence continues at coordinate 6,756 of JAJPUD010016660.1, forward strand.
GGTTTAAGTTATTTTTTCTTTCTTTCTTCCTTTTTCCTCCCACAACAAACTACTGACTCGGACTGAGCTTGGATTGTCGTCCCCTGGGACTCTCAGCTCTTTTTCATATTAATGGTTACCTGACCACATCTGCCCCATCTTATACTTGTAAAATTGATTTTTGGAATCCCGGTGTACAGCTTTACAGTTAGATCTGTTAACATTCATCTTAATTATATCTAACCCATGGCACTATTGAAATCTTTCTGCATCTTATCTATCACTCAGCGAATTGGCTAACCAGTTTAGTTTTCCATCTTTTGCAAATTTGACAAACACGGATGCCTTCTTTGACTTTGTTCAAATCACAGGTCAAAATATGATACATGAAAGGGCCAGGGGCAAAAATTGGGTTAAATCTATAATCAGGGCTCCTTTCAAAAAGACATTGACCATTAATGATGACTTGTTGAGTTTGACGATATTATCCATTCTATAGGCCTTATCTCTCCCATAAGAAAAGTTTAGAATTTTTGTTGAATGTTTCCATCTCTACAGAATTCCTCTGATATGTTTAAGCTGTTTACCTTGATGAAGTCATATTGGCTTTTGGTTATTACTGTTTTCCTTTCTAAATAAAAGCTCAGAAATCATCCTAGCAATAATGCATTTTTGAATCAAATTCTCTGGCCCAGGATATGAAGTCTTCAACCTCTTCTAGAGCATTTGCTTTCTCGAGTCCTGAGGTACCTCTTCTATTCTCTGACAGTGTTGGGTGATCAAATTAGCTGATTTCTTTTTTGTTCTTCAGTATGCCAGGATGTAGTTAGCTCTGGCCTCTTAACCAGCTCTCTGGGTACTTTCTTAACATTCTCCTCACTTATCTTCTGGTTTAAGGCCTTATTAAGCATTTTTCTTTTACTTTTCCACTTTCCCAAAACACTATCCATAGGAGAGAAAACAGAAGCAAGATAACAGTGGGATAGTTTCCTCATCATCAATAATTCTATCCCTCCTGAACAACACTCCTATCTTTTCTTTGCTCCCCTGTCTTCCTCCTAACAAAGCTTTTTTTTCTTTTTAGAAAAAGTTCTTATTTATAGCATTTGATCAGTCACTTTCTATGTGCCAGGCACTCTGAAAAGCACTGGAGATACAAAGAAAAAGCTTTCCTAGTTCTCAAGGAGATTGTAATCTAATGAGGGACAAAATCTGTTTTTTTTTTTTTTAACAAAAATGTAATATGCGTTTGTATTCGTCTCCCAACACTTGTCCTTCCTTCCATCTTTTAGATGGGTCTTCCAATAATTCTTGCTGATAATACACTTTACTTTTTGTTACCCTTATCCTACATATTACTCGATTAAACTATTTTGATGTGGGAGAGAGGAAATCAAATGTGGCGAGTCAGAGAAGAGAGTCCTTAAAAGCATGTGATATGTCCTTTGCGTTCAACCTGGCCGGCACTCATCCCAGATGATCAAAGGCTAATTACAAAGTACAGAAGTTTTTAGCCAGGTGTCTGTCTTGGGGTCCCTTTCCTAAACCAGTCAATTGATCTCATCCAATTAGGAAGGCACATCAGTCCAACTGGTAACAGCTGGAGAGAGAGAAAACAAGCTGAAGGACAGAGGTTACATACCACTGCATGTTTCTTAGCAACAGGACTTGGGCTATTTCAAAGACCATGCTTGCATGTGTCTACAAGGTGACATTTCTGGGACAGTTATTGGTGGGTGGGATGGAGAAACCTGAGAAGGAGCATAAACTCTGCTAGTCCCTGAGACTCACAGAGTCTGAGTCACAGCCCTTTCGTTCAGCCCATATCCAAAGGAATCAGCCTGGCAAATGAATATCCAAACTCTGCTTGAAGACTTCCAGGGAAGGAGGGGGAACCCCATCTTCCAAAACAATCCTTTTCTCTGGGCCAGCTCTAATTGTCCAGAAGCTTTTTCTGAGGGGGCAGCTGGTGGCGCAGTGGATAGAGCACCAGCCCTGAAGTAAGGACCTGGATTCAAATCTGGTCTCAGACACTTAACATTTCCTAGCTGGGTGACCCTGGGCAAGTCACTTAACCTCAATTGCCTCAGCAAAAAGAAAAAAAAAAAAAGAAGCTTTTTCTGATATTAAGCTTAAAATCTGCCTCTTTTCATCTTCCACTCATTGCTTTCTGTTCTTCTATCTGAGGCCAAATCGAAGTTACATACTTGTTCTATGTGCCATCCCTTCAAATATTGGACGAGTGATTTCACTGGCATAAAGACTTCCTGGTGAGGAAAATCCCTTGGTGACTGCAGGATGGCACTAGCTATACAGTGTAGCCTAAGGCAGTGTTGCCCAACTCATATAGAAACAGATCCCTGCTAGAAAACAACAAATGAACATTATCTATATTGTACTATGTTTTTATTTTATTAAACATTTCCAAATGATATTTGTCCAGAAATTTTTCTGGCACAAGCCAAACACCTCTGCCCTAAAGCACTAAGATATTAAGAGATTTTGTCAATCCGTCAACCTACATATGTGCATATATGTATTGTGTATATATATAATCCATAAGTCACTTAACCTCAGTTGCCTCGCAAGAAAAACAATCTTTTTTTAACACAGAGGTCAACATATATTGGGGCTACATGTGGATAGATCTGCCCCTGAATCTTAGTCCAGTGGGCAGGCATACATTAGGTACTTAATTAGTGTTTACTGAATGAATGATCAACCATAACTAATAGCTAGAGGATCCCATCTGCTCAATACACAAGGAGAAGAAAGTACTGGTGCCATTGAGGCATCAGATGCTCAAGTGATGTTAGAGTTAAGGTCTTAAATAGCAACTGCGAGACAAAATGGATGGAGGGAGAAAATTTGGAACTCAAAATTTTAAAAAATGAATGTTAAAATGTTTTGCATGTAATTGGGAAATATACTCACACATATGTATGCATACACACAGTGCACCTCACACACAACATGCACACACTACACATATGCACACACATAGGCATACACAATGCAAATGTGCACACACATGCACATTCACACACATGCGCACACATGTGCACAGGCACAACACAAATATGCCCACACATGTACATAGAACACAATGCACACACACAACTACACACACAACATAATACACACATACATGCATGCACACACAATATACACACCACATACAAACATACGTAAACACACACAACACACAAATACATGCATACAATACAAATATGTCCAGCATATACATATATAAACAAACACACACAATGCACAACACACACAATACATACAAACATGTATATACACACAACACGCATATAAATATATGCACACAATATACACATATGCATGAACACATATACACACAATATTTATGTGTATATACACCCATTTTACACATGTGTATAATATATATATTTGTACATACACCAATATTTATGTGTATATGCACCCATTTTTACACACACATGTGTATAATACATATCTATTTATATTTGTACACACACCAATATTTATGTGTATATACACCCATTTTACACACACACGTGTAACACATACATATTTATATTTGTACACACAGGACATATAATCCATAAGTGGTTGAGAGCTCTGGCTCTGATGGAGGCTCCTTCCTTCCTTTAATCTGGTCTCACTGACTTGGCAAGCGTGTGCCCAAAGAGCAGCCAGCCATAAGCCTGGTCACACACCTGCCATCTGCTCCTATGGCCCCAGAGAGACGAGACTTGGAACAATTTCTTTTTGTCTGGCCTCCCCTGGGTGAAGATCATGCACCAAACCCAAGAGGATGAGCAGAGCTTTTCTGTGTTGGCCCACAGGAGCTGTGGCTGCCTTTGCATTGTGCAGAAGGGCAGTTGCACCAGTGCTATAAAGTTTAGAGGGGTCTTTGTTCTGGAAATGCCCGTGCCCGATTTAGGTTTAGGAATGATGGGGGGTCGCTATGCAGTGGTGTTCTCTCAGGAGATGCTCCTTTAACCTGGAGGAGCTGCAAGTAACATGTGTGGCTGGCCCAGAACTCAACCGTGAAACTCCAGTCCTCCCAATTATGTGTTTGTCCCGGTAATGGGGAGCACAGCACCAATGATAGGGGCTAAAAGTGGACAGAAAGCATCAGCTTGCTCACACTCCATTTATCAACCTCCTGGTCCCGTTGGCATTTATGACTCTAAAAAGCTGATTGGCTACTTATCAGGACAAGGAAAGGATTAAGTGCACGAAGTCAGTCAACAAACACCTGCCACGTGCCAGATATTGTGGTAAGTGCTGGAGACGCCAGGCAGAGGACAGTCTAGGCTGGCACAATGTTAACAATCTCATGGAGGAGAAAACGTGTGAATGATTACAGTCAAATAGGCAATAGATGGGAGATAGAAGATAGGAGAAAGAGGAGCCAATTAAGAGAAGAAGGTCACTGGAGTTGAGAGGGATCGAGAAAGGCTTCATGTGGGGCTTTTAGCTCTTTTCTTTCTACCCTCAGCCTTAGCACATAGTAGGCACTTTTTAATAAATGATCCAGGAAGTGTAAGAAAGGAGGGAGGGCATGGGGACGGCCACTGAAAAATGCCCAGACTAGGGGATGGGGTGTCTTGTGCCAGGACCAACAATATCATTCCTGGATGGCAGAGAACATGGCAGCAGGGAGATGGTGTAAAGTGCAAGGATCCCACTTCCATTAACACACCTGACAGGTTCACATTCAGCCTTTGCCCCAATAAATGGGGCACCCTTTGCTGCATGACAGCCCAAAATTCTGCCCCTGGCACAGCTCCAGTGGCGAGGGTGGTTTTCCTAATCTTCTTCCTGGCAGCTTTTTCCTGCTGCTCCCCAGACTGAACACAGTCCCTCCACCTCATCCCAGAGCTTCAAGTGCTTGAGGACGGCCACCATTGCTCCAGGAAATTATCCCCAGTTCTGTTGACCTCTCTTTACTGGGGATGAATTTTGAGGTTCCTCGCCATCATTTGCATTCACTGGTTTTGTCATTTGAATGATTCACAGCATCCTCAACTTTGGGGCTCCCATCCCCATTTGAGTCTGCTGTGAATTACAAACAATCCCTCAGGAAAATCATAGATTGTATGATCATATAATCATGGAGCTTTGATGGCGCTCTATGATGAACAAAACCCTTTTGTCACGGCAGCTTTTTAAGCTTGGAAGTGGTAGTATTGATAATGACGATGATGATAGAAAGTAAGGCCCTTAGTGATGAACTGATGTAGCTAAGGTCACAAAGCCAGCAAATGTCACACCTGGAAGTGGGACCCAGGCTTTCTGCCTTCAGGCTGCCAGTTTCTTCCCAAGGTAAAAGCTGCCTCTCTGATGCTGGACAGTCATCCCTTCCCTGTTTATTCATAAAACAAGTCACCAAGAGACTAATATCTATCTTCCCTTCCTCAAGGTTCCTCTGGGAGAGAGGGCAGAGGGGAAAGGCAGACTCTTCCCCTAGAAGAGGGTGCTTGCAACTGAGTGGGTGTTCCCCAGGACACTCCCTTCCCCCCTCCCCATTACTGGTCTCTGATTTCCTGGGCAGTTCAGTCTGTGCTTGCACAATGCTCTTTTGAGGTTTCTTTTCCTGGCAGGGTCGACCTCCCCAGTGGGTGGAGTAGGCAGTGGCTTGTACAGTATTAGCTGAGGAAGGCCTCCCTGACCCCCAGAGCACTCCAAAGCCAGTCTGTCACAGTGTCCAAATTGGTTATCCTCTGGCTTAAAGCACTTAACAGTCCCTGGTTTGAATTCACAAGTATGCTGGCTGAGGAAGCTAGCCCATCCTCAGCCTGGATCTTCCACATCAGCATGGATCAGGTGATCAGATCTCTACCAGAGAGCAGAGGGGGAGGTTGGGAGAAGAGCCCGGAAAGGTAAGGGGAGCCCCAGGGCAGGTGAGTCTAAATGAGATGGGAGCAGTGCCCAGTGCTGAAAGGCAGGCTAGAGAAATGAGCCACAGTGAGGGGCAAGGATGAGGGTGGGAGGGGGCCAGATGGGCCAAAGGGTGGGCCAGCATCAACAGACCATTTGGCCTCCTCTCACAAGGCTCCCTTTCATTCACAGTAATTTCAACCAAAATGGCTTTTTCATAGTTGGTCACATGTGGTCGTCCATTTTCCCTCTCTGTCCCTCGGCCCCGGCTCTGAATGCAATCCTTCATCTGCATCTCAGACTCCTTATTTTCTTTCCAGTTTCATCCCCGGTGCTACCTTCCCCAGCCGAGGGGTCACATTCATGCACCCGCCACTAGGCAAGCAACTTGCTGCAGAACCAGCTTCCAAGGCAATGGGGAAATGATTAACGGAATAAATTTTTAAAATAGAATTCAACATTGATGATGTTAATTTGTCATTTTCTAAGCTAATATGTGGCCCACAGGGATCCATTTATATTTAAGTTTGACACTGCTGGCCTACAGGAAATCTTTCCTCATCTCCTTAGCTGCTGGGCCTTCTCTCACACAATGACCTTGCACTCATTATATATATATATATATATATATATATATATATATATATATATATATATACAGCTATGCCTCATAAATATTATATATATATATATAGGTGTAATACACTTATGTAATATAAAGTACTATACACCTGTGTAATACTACATTCAATACATGGACACATGTAGCACACCTATATAATAAAAACTATAGATACACTTATAGGTAATATGTAGATACCTATATAAAGTATATATATATATTCTGTATATACAGACATAGAACATATAACTATATATTATATACCAATATACCATATATCTATATATTCTTTATGTCTATATATTCTATACCAATATGCCATATACCTATCTCTATATACACATATATACACATACTTTATACCTATATATATTCCTTATACCTATGTATATTCTTTATACCTATACACCAATATATCATATACCTATCTCTATATACACACATACACACATACTTTATACCTATGAATATTCTTTAAACCTGTGCATATCCTATATACCTATACACCAATATACCATATATCTATCTATATTCTTTATGCCTATAAATATTCTATATATTATACACCAATATGCCATATACCTATATATATGTATACATACAACATACTTTATACTTATATATATTCCTTATACCTATGTATATTCTTTATATCTATGTACCAATATACCATATACCTATATATGTATATTCCTTATACCTATGTATATTCTCTATACCTATATACCATATGCCATATACCTATCTCTATATATACATACACACATAACTTTATACTTATATATATTCTTTATACCTGTGCATATCCTACATACCTATACACTAATATACCATATACTTATGTACTGTATATCTGTTGTTTATTCTTCATTTTGGGGACCACCGATGACGTCCTGGTGTGATGTTTTGACTGGTACATGAACTGGCCTTGGGTAAGGCAGAATTACACAAGATCATCAGCCCCACTTTGTTTTCCAGAGCCACCAAAGTCCAGGGTCAAGGACAAAAGTCAGGATAATTGATGTTGACCCGGGGGTTGGTGGATGACTTTGATGTCTTCAAGGTCTCACTGAGATCTAAGCTCTCTAAGGACCTGTTAAGGCTGCCTTCACAGCCCTTGGATCAAATCGTTCTCATGTGCTTGGGATGGCCACGTCCCTAACACACTGGGTTTGGGGCGCGTCAGTGACCTGGTTTAGCCTGTCTGCCTGGTCAGTTCAGCCAGGGTATAGCTGCCGTGAACACCAAAGCTTCTTGGAGCCACAGGTGGGGTGTAAGGGGTGCTGAGTCCTTTTCAGGGCTGCTCATCCATCTCTAGTGTCTACTTTATATCTGCGTATATTATACATATCTATACACACACACATGTATACATCTATTTCAATCTATCTCTATATCTGTTACCTCCCCCAATAGAAACTAAGTTTATTGAAGGCAGGGATTAATTTCTACTTTGGCATCCTAGTAACCAGCATAGGGCTTGGCAGATCAGGTGTTTTATTTGATGTTTAACTGATTGTATGTTTCATGATTTTGCCAGGGGGCAGCCCTGGTCTCCTCCTGCTGGGGCTTGGGTAGGTCCTTAGCCTGGACCTTTTCCCCTGGACCCCAGGAAGCCAAAAGTCATCCCCAAGCCATGTCTTTGAAGGAAGAGAAAATAAAGACTGCCTATGTGGGAAGAACAAGCATCTGCAGATAACACATTAACACATTTCCTGGGCTATTTTTCCCTGCTACAAAATGACCTTGGAAATTCATAGTCTGAGAAGCGAGTAGTTACATAATTGCAATGGATGAAAGTCGATTAATGAGAGGGATTCTCTGCCATCAGACCTGGTGCTTTCTAAGAAACCCACTGGCTGTGAATTGGTGGTAACCTTCTATGAGTTCACCCATAGAGTGCCCAGAAGGTACATACTATGGAGAACACTGTGGTCTCTATGTCTGCACAAGCTGGACATGGAGAAAAACAAATTTCCTCACTGAAAGCCAATCCAAGGTTACATGAAAGGACATCCCAGCTGAGGGCAGAGGGGCAGAGATGTACATATGAGGAAGGAGGTAATCTTATCTGACTCTTGAGGAGTACTCTGAAGAACCAGGAATAAATAAAGAGGCAATGTTACAGAGTGGAAGGCATGGACATTGTAATCAGAGAAACTGATTAAAATTCTGTCTCTTATTACCTGTGTGATCTCAACTAAGCCAATTCCTTTCTATGAGCCTTAGTTTCCTCAATTATAAAATTAATGGGTAGGATTAGATGATTTCCAAGATCCTTTCTAGCTTCAAATCCATTTTTCCCAAAATCTATCGATCTTTCTAAATTTTTTTTAGATCTAAATCTAAGTTATTTTATGTTATCACCTCCCGATGTCATGGTCCTCTTTGAGAATGAAGAACAAAAACAACAACTCTATGTCATGGAATCCCCTAGCCATTGGTGAAGTCCAGAGAATCTTTTTTTTCTGAATAATAGTTTTAAATACACAGAAGGATTATGAAAGGAAAACCAATTATGTTGAAATGTCATATCTAAATAATTAAAATATTATAATCAAAACATTAAAAGTTCTAGATTTTTGGATCTCTTGAAATCTATCCATGAACTCTAGTGGACCCTAGTTAAAACTCCCTTTCCTACAACATAAGAAATAAACTTTAATTGTAACTAGAGGGGAATCTTCCAAGGTCACTTGATTCAGGTCCCTACCACCTTCAAGCAGCTCTACACCTAGTCACAACAACACTACTACTTGGAATAAGACCATGATGACCACAATGGACATTTAGAATAGATCATTGATTTGATTAATATAGAGAAATCATGCTAAGGAAATTCTGTCCACCTAGGCAAACTAGTACCTGCCCTGGCTCCCCCCTTTTTTTTTTTGCTGAGGCAATTGGGGTTGAGTGACTTGCCCAGAGTCACACAACTAGGAAATGTAAAGTGGTCTGAGGTCACATTTGAACTCAGTTCCTCCTGACTTCAGGGCTGGTACTCTATCCACTGTACCACCTCGCTGCCCTTCTCCCCTCATAAATAATAAATTTATAAGATGTATTTTTCACATTTAAGCTACATAATTCTGTGCATATACAAGGTTAATATTAGTCTCATTTCATTGCTAATAATTTACATTTCTATGAAAATATCATAATACATAATACATAATGTAAAGAAGTCTTAATCTTGTGTCCCAAATTCTAGATTCAAATTTTGGCTTTAGCATATACTACTTGTATAACAAAGGGAATGAAATCAGCCTCTTTGCAACTCTGAATCTTTTTTTTTTTTTTTTTTTTTTGCTGAGGCAATTGAGGTTAAGTGACTTACCCAAGGTCACACAGCTAGGGAATGTTAAGTGTCTGAGACCAAATTTGAACTCAGGTCCTCCTGACTTCAGGGCTGGTGCTCTATCCACTGTGCCACCTAGCTGCCCCGCAACTCAGAATCTTAAAAGAAATGTTTGGGGCACTGATCTGCCCAGGGTCACACATCTACTAAGACTTGAATGAGAATTTTTTTATCTCAAAGTCACTTCAGAAAGGTTTCAGAACTGAAAGTCTCTTCCCCTGCATTTCACCCTAAACCTTATACTCTTTCTTTATTATACAGTGCATCACTCTGTTGGTGATTCGAGGTGTTGAAAGAGAAAACAAAACCCTCCCCACAACTTGTTCTGAGGTAGAAGAGGTGCAAAGTTATTCGCAGCTGTTTTGCAACTGAAAATATCTGGAGCCCATTAGGGAAGCATGACAAATCAGGGTAAGCGTTTGCAGAACTTGTAGGTGCTAGGTTCTGGCGCTAGCTTCCAACCCAACTCTATTCCGCCCACGCCCTACCTCCAATCCCAAGCCCCCCAAAGTCCGTTGGGGATCCAGCTGCTGAGAGGTAGAGTTAGGCTTCTCTGATCGAGGCTGAAAGGATGTCGCCTAAAGACACATCCTGTAGTCAGTGGTCAGCCTCTGAATTCCTCCCAACTGCCCATGGAGCGATGGACTCCTTACTGTTTTCCATTAAAACTTTCTTACGGTGTCTGATCAAATTTTGCCAAATCCTCTTCTGGCATTCACCCAACTCCCCACCTACAGCCAGTGAATCTTGACTCTTATCATCCATCTTCCCTTCTCTCCAAAGCTTCCTCCTCAGACTTTCTCCTCTCCGCCAATAACCCAAAGCCCCTTTCCTGTCCTGTAACCCCCATTTTGCTCTTGCCTTGCAGAACTCACAGACCACCTGATGGGTCATGTTCCTCTGACCCCCTCCTTGGGAAATACTACCTTCAAAAATGTCACGTCCATTTCTATCTACTGGAAATTTGACACTAAGCTTCTACCAAATCCATAGCTTAGGCCAGGGCTCCAACAAGAGCAGGATTATTTAATCTTTTTTTTTTAATGTCAAGGACTCCCTTTGGCAGTCTAGTGAAGCCTATGGAACACTTATCCTAAAATCTTTTTAAATATATACAATAAAAGCATAGGATTACAAAGAAAATTAAGTATGTTAAAATATAATTATTAAAGTATTTAAAAAAACAAACAAAATTTCACAGATCCCACGTTTAGAACTCTTCCCTGAAAAATACAAATAAATACCTTGACGGTAGGAATTCTTTAATTTTGTATTACTAATGTTTAGGATATTGTCTGTCATGTAATAGGTGCTTAATAAACAATTACTAATTGACTGATTGAGAAAAGTGAATAAAATATGATCCAAGGATCCAAATGATGTTTGCTTAAGGGTAAACTTTTAATGAGCTCTAGTTCAAATTCTACTTTAGCAATCAGCACAGGTCAGGGGGCCCATGAGGGTTCAAAGGTAATACCAGCAATGACATGTATTTTCAGAAATAGTACCACCAATTCAATACATTAAATGAAAATACTAAAGCAAAGGAGCATTAGTGGACATCAAGTCTTATTTCTCATTCTACAAATGAGCTTTAAGTATGTTAAGTAGCCTGACCAAGGTCACATGAGATTATGAGATTCAAAAGGTCTTAAAGTCCAACCCTGTTCATTTTACCTGAGTACCAATGAGGCAGCAACCTGCCCAAAATCATACGGTAAGTAATAGAAGAAACCTCTTTACAACATCTTTAGGAAGGGATTATGGAGTCTTGGCTTGCAAAGCTTCCCATCCCCTGCTCAAACATTCTGGGGGGAAAGAGGGTCCTTTCCTCTTTCCACTGCAGAAAGGTGGAGAAACAGAGTGAGAGCAATGAACGAGGCATTCTGGACCAGCTGGTGATGTTGGGGCTCTACTAATGTGGTACTGGTGGCAGCGAAGGGTGCTGGCCCTGATCCATCTCCTCTCAGCTGAGACCCTGCCAGCTGCCAGGGCAGCAGATGGGCCAGGCAGCTGTGGTGAGGGGAACAGAACAGAGAGGGTATGGTTACAAGCGGGTGAAGGATGATATACTGAGGCTCTTGTGACAGTTGGCTTAACCTTCCAAATTTGGCTTCATCCCGGTAAAGATAGATTTCTCTCTGAAGTATTTTCCTATCAGACAATGCCTTATTGTTTGGGATTTCTCTTAACTGCCACTATCTGGATCAAGATCAGTGACTGGTATCACCATGTGACACTCCTTTTCTGAAGAACAGATCCTTTGATTTCCTGCCATCTTTCCCCCCTTCTCCCATCAAGATAATCCAGTGACTCCCTTGTGTTGACATAATTGAGCCTGCTAAGTCATTTTTTTTTACATTGATAACATGGTCTGAGTTTCCACCTTATACCCCTCATATAGGCAATGATGACAAGAAAGGAAAATGACAAGTGTTGGAGGGGCTGTGGGAAAACAGGCACGTTAATACTTTGTAAGTGGAACTGTGAATCGCTTCAGCCATTTGGAAGTGGGCGGTTTGGAATCATGCCTCAAAAGTTACTAAACTGTGTATACCATTTGATGCAGTAATATCATTATTAGGCACATACCCTAAAGAGATCAAAGAAAGAAGAGAAGGAGCCATCTGTACAATAATATTTATAGTAGTTCTTTCTGTGGTGGAAAGGACTGAAAAGTAAGGGTGTGCCCATCAATTGAGGAATGGCTGAACAAATTATAGCCTATGAATGTAATAGAACATTATTGTCCCATAAGATGTTGAAAGGGATGATTTCAGAGACATCTGGGAAAACTCATAGGAACTGATGCAGAGGAGAGTGAGTAGAACAAAGAGAGAAATGTATACAAGTCCAAAGACATGGCAAAAACAAGATACTTTGAAAGACATAATGACCGTGATCAATACAGCGGTCAACCAGGATTCTGGAGGATTCAGGATGAATTATGTCTCTTAGTCATTGAGAGACAGAAGACAGAATAATCCATACACTTTTAGATGTGGCCAATGGAGGAATTTGTTTTGTTTGACTGTACAGATTGATTATGAGGTTTTTATTAATTGGAAAAAATAAAATTTTAAGATATATGAAAATGATTTAATATAGTTGAGTTCTGTGATTATGTATAGGAAGAAAAAAATGGAAAGAACAATACCAAAGCTATAAATTAAAACCTTGACACTCTCTCAGGAGCTATGCCATTGAAAGATGGAGACTGCTTTCACCCTAATTATCTTGGAAAAGCATTTTAGGGAATCAAATGAACCAATAAATATTTATTAAGTACTTACTCTGTGGTAGACACTGTGCTAGAGGACATAGAGAAAAAACTATGATGGTCGTTACCCTGGAGAAGCATATATTCTAATGGGAGAAACAGTGTCTACTGAGATATATAAAAGATACAAACAGAGTAGACACAAGTTAACCTTAAATGGGAAGATTACCTTGTAGTTCTCTACCCCTGCATCCTTCTACTCCATGCCTATTCTAACTCATTTGTTTTAAGACACACAGGGTTGGAAAATAAACCAGTCAACAAACACTTATTAAATACCTATTATTTGCCAGACACTTTTTAGGAACTTCTTAAATAACAAAAATCCAATTGTTGTTTAGTTATTTCAGTCACGTACAACTCTTCATGACCCCATTGAGAATTTTTTGGGCAATGATAGGGGAGTGGTTTGCCATTTCCTTTTCCAGCTCATTTGACAGGAAACTGAAGCAAACAGTGCTAAGTAATTTATTCAGGATTACCCAGCTAGTAGTGTCAGGAGCTTCAGTATCTGAGGCTGACTTTGAATTTAGGTTTTCCTGAATCCAAGACCAGTGCTCTATCCAATGTGCCATCCAGCTGCCCCCCAAAATCAAATAGTCCCTGCCATAGAGAGGGGATGGCATTCCGTTGGGGGAAACATGATCACACCTTTACGATAAATCATTATACAATGTAGGATTCTTATGTCCTTTCTCCCAAATCCTTGATTCCCTAGAAAAATGTAAACATCTGAATGGGAGCTAGGATCAGCGGCCCCACAGCCATGACCAAGGACAAAACTAAGGGTTCAGGCTATTTCGAGATTCATTGAGTTCAGCTTCACTGAAGGAATTCATTCTAAATTGTGGCTTCCCTAGGATAACCTGCACCATTAAGCCCAGCTTCCTGTCACTTGGATGAAGAGATCACGCCATTAAAACAGTAGTGTTTCCCAAATGAAACTCTTAGGAAAGACTCAATGGAAATGCCATTCACCAAGTGGCAAAGTCATATTGCATCTCTCTCTTTTGACAATCAGATCTCTCTTTTGAAATCCTGGACATGTGCCTAGTTTTAATGATAGCTACATAGATACAATTTCTTGAAAGATATTTCTTTGGCTTAAAGGTCACTGTAATTATGGATCTGTCTGCCTGATTTAAAAAAAAAAAAGAATGATCCCAAGCATTCAATCTTTATTCCTAAGGCTTCCAGCGACTTGTTTCCCCCCCACTCCAATTCTATTGCTTTTACTGATTACATTTTTAGGGGGTATATACTTCCTTATATTTATGTATTATGTTATATATAATATATATTAATAATGTTTTATATTATTATATATTCATGTATTATATAATGAATATAATTATATTCATACATTACAGAATGTAAACTTGTTGAAGGAAAGAACTATTTCCTCATTCAGGATTTCCCTATCCCAATTAGATTACCTTTTGAGAGGCAGCTAGATAGTTCAGTGGAAGGAGCACCAGGTCTGAAGTCAGGAATATCTTAGTTCAAGTCTGCTCTGAGACATTTTCTAGCTGTGTGACTCTGGGTAAGTCACTTAACCCCTATTTCCATCAGTTCCTCAACTATAAAATGGGGACATCTTAGAGAAGAAAAATGGCAAACCACTCTAGTATCTTTGCTAAGAACATCCCAAATGGGGCCACAAAGAATCAGACATACCACTATCACTACCATTACCACTAACACCATCACACTACAACCATCTTTTAAATTACATACTATGTGCAGGGTACTAGGGATACAGACACAAAAATAAAACTTCTCCTGATGGTTTGCAAGTGGGATTCTGAGAAACGAGTTGAGCCAATGGGTATCAGAGACAGGACTTGAACCCAACCTTCCTCACTCTGAAGCTAGCTTTCTATCCACTCCATCATGGCTTTCGCTCCCAGGTACTTTATAACTTTTTATAAATTGATTGACTGTAGGCTTAGACAAATAGTGCTTGGAGCATTATGGCTCTAGAGTCATGAGCCCTGAATGCAAATGCCAATTCTACCACTTACTACCTGTGTGACTTGGGACAACTCATTTCCTATTCTCCTCAGTTTCCTCATGAGCATTTCACTTTCTCTGATATGGACCTCCATTTTCTCTTCTGTAAAATGTGGAATTGAACTTAGATGACTTCAGTTACTTTAAAAATTTTTTAAAAAAAGATTTTATTACATTTTTTCATATCTTCTTAAGTAACAGGCCTAAATCTGACTAATTTTAGCAATAAAGGAAAAAAAAACTGTTAATAAGCCCACAAATCAAATTTCTTTTTAGCTTTCTATTTTGAATGTTCACTGTTTAAGTAAAGGCTTTTGCCTTGACCAGAGAGTTCTTAGCTCATATTGGCTACTGGTATCTGCTGAGTCTTGTTCCCTGGTACAAAATTCCAATATATGGGGGGAAATTCTAGCTTATTACCACTAAGTGTTGTAATCAAGGCAAAAACTTTTTCTTTAAAAAAAATTCACCTTGGCATTGCAAATTTTAAGCAGAAAAAATTAGTACTAGAATTTATGAACTTTGATCATTTTATCTTAAGATCCAACACAATTATAAGATGCTTATTGGACTTTGAGATGAGAAGATTTAGTTGGTTCAAATCTTGCTTATGTGACCACAGACAATCCAATGAACCCCTTTTTGGTCTCAGTTTTCTTATTTATAAAATGGGGATACCAACACTTATATTTCATCTCTCATAATATTGTTGTGGCCTTCAATGAGGTAATTTATATCAAGTATATTGTAAGACTGTTAGACACTTCTGTAAATAGCAGTACTTCGTCATTGTTATTATAATTGTGAGAGGCATCTGATACTAGGAAGAGCTCTGTACCAGTTCTCATGGGATTGCAATTTAAATCCTGGTTCTCCCACTTCTGCCTGTGGGTCCAAGTGGAGGTCCCTAATCTCTCTGTTTACTTTAATCTTGAGTATACAAGGAATTGGTTGGAGAGACTATTGTTTGTCCTTCATTCTCAAAGAGGACTATGATACATCAGGGAAGTGACATGATATACAAGTGGATTAGATTTAAGTGAGGGAGGGCTGTGCAAGTCACCTGCCTCACTTTCCCCTCAAAGTCATCTGGGACCAGTGACAAGAAGTCAAGCTTTAAAGCCCCTTCCAACCCAAGGCTCAGAGTTCTGTCCTTCTCAGGTTCCTATGCAAGCCCTTTGATCTCTGCTTTCTAAGATCCTTCTAGAGCAAAGGTTTGTAACTTGTGCGCCATAAACTTGTTTTAAAAAATATTCTGTCACCTGTATTTTCCTTTGAAATACTTAAAAAAATTATTTGGAGAAGAGGTTCGTAGGTTTTGTCAGATTGCCAAAGAGGTCCAGAACAGAAAAGAGATGAAGAATTCCTGCTCTCCAGAATGGGGCTCGTGTCCCTATTTCCTTGGAGATTTATAGTAAGGTTGAATTTAATTTTTAAAAAAATGATTATGTGAATACATCATAATTCTACACAACAAAAAAATCAGACTGGATCATAAATTCAGGAATCAGAGGCTCTCAGTGCAGATTCACTCATAACGATTATGATGAGGGTTCTGGGCCAGTCCTTGGGGTCAGCTGCTGCTAAATCTCCCTTGAAGTGGGGGAAGCTGGCTTGCCCAAGTTGACACAGAGGGAAGCAATGGGGCCAAGATCTGACTTCAGTATCTATCACAGAGCCAGACTTGGGGGAGACCTTAGAGACCAGTACATCCAGATGTGATGAATGAAGAAGAATTGTTTAAGTGTGGCTGTGAATGGGTAAATGATGATTTTTGGGGACCAATGACGGGCCATCCGCCCTCCCTCCCAAATTTGATTTTCCTAAAGCATCATTCTCCCTACTTGACAGATCATAGAAAACCAGATCTGCAGGTGAAAGACATCTTACAGGTATTTAGCCCAACTTATTTATTTTATGGATAAAGAAAACGATCCCTAGAGAAACTGACTTGCCCTCTCAGGCCAAGGATTCTAATCAAACCCAACATTCTTCTTCACCTCTCATTTCCTCTTCCCAATGTCACAGAGGGCAGAAATCTAGCAAAGATGTCCCATCTGTTCACTTGGCAAACCTAACCCCTTGAGAAGGCAGAGAATTGACAGGGAGGGCACTGAAATGGTCAATCCTGGCAGCTGGCAGCCACTCTGCTGGCTCAATTTGGGTGTGTCAAGGAGAACCTGAGGGATGCTCCAGCCTGTCTGCGGAGGGCTGGGTGCAGTCTGTGGTTAAACCAGACAGCTTCACGAGCTGGTTTCAATCGGAGGGGTCAGCTCCATGTTTCACTGTCTGGCAGCTATCTCGTGGAACTCTGAGTCCGCTTCTCCTAATCAGACTCAAAAAGAGATGACCTGGACCAATCTTTGAAGCAAAATGAAGTCAACGGGGAATTCTCTGAGAAGTTAATTGATACTGACTGAAAAAAAATTGCTGAAACAAATGAGAAGACAAGCTGTACAAGATGACAGTCTTTTCTTTCTGAGTCTGGGTGGTCGGTCCCATTAGCATTAATAGGTATTACACATGCATAATTAGGCCAAGCTTCTAATAACCTCTTTTAGCTTACACATGACTGGAAATTCAGATCTGCGAGGAAAAACCATCATCTTTCTTCCAGCACGTGCCGCTGAAAACAGAGGCTGATGTTCCAGAAAGACAAAGCTTGTCTTCAAGAATCCATAATTGGAGTGAAAAGGGAGGTGAATGGGATTAAATTTTAATAACTGCCAGGAGTTGTAGAGGTCCTGTAGTCTAACTGGTTAATTGTGTGGATAAGAATACGGAAGCCTCTGGAGGTGAAAGGGGCAGCTAGATGGCACAATGGACAGAACACTGGATCTGGAGTCAGAAAGACGCATCTTTCTGAATTCAAATCCGACTTCAGATAATTACTAGCTGTGTGACCTTGGGCAAATCACTAAATCCCTATTTGCCTCAGTTTCCTTATCTGTCAAATGAGCTTGAGAAGGAAATGGCCAACCACTCTGATATCTTTGCCAAGAAAATCTCAAATGGGGTCACGAAGAATTGGACACAATCGAAAATGACTGAACAATAATATTACAGTGAAAAGACTTGTGGAGGGTCATATAATTAAGAATAAAGCTAGGAATCAGATCTAAGGTTCGCAGCCTCCAAGTCCCTCATTCTCTCCAGTTGTCCAATGGAACATCCAAGGTGGTCATAGTTCTGCCTTTATTTCCAGCACTTAGCTAGCCCTTCACAAAGGTTCATCAAATGACTCTCTTCCCTTGCTTTCCAATTGTTGTTATGGCTTTAGGGACAAAAATAACCCAATCAAATTAATATCATATAGTGATTGTAAATTGACTGCCCATAGACTCTACTCTAATCTCTCATTCTTGCTGGACAAAATTCCCTTCTCAGGCCATCTCTAATCAACACACATTTTTTAAAAAGTGCCTTCTCACCAGGTGAAGATATAAGGCAAAAATGAGATGTTTCCTGCCTTCAAGGAGATTATATTTGAATGTGGGTAGGGAGAGGGAATACTACTTTGCTCTTCTCAAGGTGATTGAATATTTTTTACATACATGTGTGAGTTCCTTGGGGCCAGTGACTGTCTTAATTTTGTCTCTGTCTCTTGCCATAGCCTTGGCAAATAGAAATAAATGCTTAGACTGACTAATTCTCCCTCTCCCACTTTGCTTCTCTGGAATTGGAAGCAGGGAAACCCAGAGGAAACCTGCAAATGTCATCTAGCAACTTTCTCTTAAAGACTTTGTCCTTGCTCAGTCCTAACAACTCCCAAGGGTCAAATTGGACTGCCATGAATTCTATTTCTTTGTCCAATGCTTGCCCATCAATAGATGGTTAATGGATAGGGCAGAGAGCAAAATAAGGAAAGACTAGCAACTGGAGCAAGAAAAAGCAGCAGAATAAAATGGCCCTAAAAAAAGTCTGGAGGGAGTAGGGTTATGGAAGAAAGGAGAATCTCTGAAGAGGAGAGAAGGCTCCCAGGATCCCCAAAAGGGACAGGATAGGGAAATAGTGCGGTATGGAAGAGAAAAAGGCTGGATTTGGAGTCAGAGTTCCTTGGTTCATATTCTGGTGCCATAACTCCATATCTGCATGATTTTGGACAAGTGACTTCTTCTGCTGGACCTCAGTTTTCTCATTTGTAAATGAAATGACCTTTAACATCCCTCCAGCTCCAAATCTACAAACATGATTTTCACACAGTGTAAGAGGCCCCACTGGTTTACTAACTTTTGATCTGGCAGTAGAAAATACATCAAAATTTATTTTAAGTGTAAACTTGATTTTCCTTATTTTCTTGGTCTCAGGGTAGGGATGTTAGTTCAAGTACCAACCAAATCCTAATGTTCAGCTTATTATCCTTTGGACTTTCAACATAAACCAGCTTTGACTCCAGAGAGCTTCTCAAGAAAAGGCCCAGGTAAATAAAGTCTGACCTGCGGATGGAAAATGGATGCAAACTTGGTCTAATTTTTCTGGGGCTCTCATGTAGCTCTTGACAGGTGAGAGCAGAGTCCTGCCAGAAAGGAGCATGTGAGGCAAAGATCAAGGCCCTCAGAGGCTTCCAGGGCTCCTGAGCCCCTCTGGGGAAGCCTCAGGACCAGCCCATATCTGTCAGAAGAGCATCTATGAAGGAGCAAATTTGAAGGGACTTGAATGGCAGAGGACTGGTGGCTTGTTTTCAGCAGAAACTGGGGAGACCAGACAAGCAATAGCTAGCTTTTCACAGAATAGTCTGAACTTGGCAAAATGCTTTTTCAAATTTGATTTTTCCCAATCCAAGAGGCCAGTGCCATTCTAATTCCTGTTTTATAAGAAAAGGAAACTGAGGATAATGGCTTTGTCTAGAGTCACATACATGTAGCCCCTGAGGGAGGATTTGAATTCAATTTTTTTAACTCCAGCTCTAGCATTCTCTTTAGAGTGGATGAAATCAATTTTGTACAATCCATCCTGAAGATGGCAAGAATCATAGATTAAGAACAGGAAGGAAAGATCCCCAAGGCCATGTAGTTCAACTTCCAACTTTGTGGTTGGGACGGCTGAGGCTGAGCAAAGTCAATCACTAGCTCCTGGGTGATGGAAGTTGCAGATTGCTCTATGAATATAAACCATTCTCAACTTGTTTTTGTCTAGAACCATGAGCAAACTCTCCTTAGCAATACCCAGTGGGTGATGCCATAGCATTCAGAGTGGTCTCAAGCACCAAGAGTTTAACTAAATTGCCTAGAGCCATACAATCAATTATTATTTTAGTTTGGAGGAAATCCCAATAAATCCTTGGTGGATTGAATGGTTGGCAGGGGAACTGTCCAAAGAAAACCCACAGTTTTATTTTCTGGAAAGCCAGTTAGCTTAGTGGGTCAGTTAGCTATTGTCACCATTTTACTTAGCTTTATTTGTGACAATCATCCCTGGGTGACGTATCCAAGCCAGGATGACAAGGAAAAAATGATGCAAAAGTAATGTTGTGGAGATCTTCACAGAAGACCTTCCCCAAGCAAGTATGTGATACATACTAAGAGCATTGCTTTCTGCCATGTTCTTCTCACTCTGCCATCTTTCTCCCCCTTCCACCCAGGTAAAAATCTGCAGAAAGCTAATGAAAGACTGAAATGACTCCAACTTTAAAGTATCCAATCCCAGATGCCAACCAGGGGCTACACCATATTTGCTTTGCAAGACGAAAGGGACAAAACTGACCCCTATTTGAGATTCTCTCAAAAGCTCCACAGCTTTTCCAGAGTTTGGGGCTGGACCCAACTTTCCAACATGTTTGGCTGAGCTTTGTCCTTTTTTCATTTTGAATCCACGCTGTGTATTTTAAGGAATTTCCCATCCACATGGTTCACATTAATTTGCACTTAACTCATTAAGATGCTATTTAGTGTACAGAGAGACGTTTGATGTTCAAGATGTCTTTGGAGCCCTTTAAGGAGGAGGCTGTTTCCAATTGCCTTAAGGCCAAGAAAGGATGCACAGGAACCCTGGAAGGGGGGTGGTGGTGGTGGGCATTCTTGTTTGCATGATTCCACCAACAAATATTTACTAAACACCTACTATGTGCCAGAGGGGAAAAAACCAGAATAAATGCAAGTATTGTCTCTTTCCTTCAGCTTGTGATAGGTGTATTAAAATGAGGCAAATATATTTATCTGCTAGTGGCTGCTGGGTAATAGAGAGCTAATCTGGCCCTTTCTAAACATTTAATGAACAGAGCAAGGACTGTTTATCTATCTATATGGATAAGCAATAGTGGTAGTAGTAGTAATGATGAAGTCTATTTCTATTTACCACTCCTGGTGCTGATTTAAGCTCTTCAGCAGCATGAGAGTGAACCAGCAGCAGGAGCACCAGTAGTACTTTATATAGCACTTTAATGTCTGTAATACATTTTACTACATTATCACATTTTACCCTCATAACACTCTCTGAGGTAAGTGTTATTATCTTTTTTTATGATGTTGTTCAATCATTAAATTGTATCCAACTCTTTGTAACTCTATGAATCTTTCTGTATTCCACTACCTCTCAAGGTCTGTCCAAGTTCATATTTGTTGTTTCCATGACATTCTACCTATCTCACCCTTAGTCATCTCCCTTCTCCTTTTTCCTTCAATCTTTAATTAGAGGGAAACGAATCGTGCTGATTCCAATGGCATTCTTTACACCATTCCACCTAGCAGCCAGTCGCAGCAGCCTAGACCATGTGGCAGAGAATGGGGGTTGGAGGTAAGGAGTGGGAATTTATTCTTACTAGTTCCCCAGAGCCATCTAACTATTGGAGGAAAGAGGGTTGTTAAAGTTCCTATAAGGTCTACAGGTATCCATTTCACTTATGGTCCAGGTTGGGGCATAGTTTTATGCAGATACGGGTAAGGGGAAAGGAAGGAAGCATGAGGCATAAAAACATAACAAGATAGTGGAAGAGAACCGCCATTTAATTACTATACACATTGGCTCCTCCCAATAGAATGTAAGCTCTTTGAGGGCAAGAACTGTTTCCTATCTGTCTGTTACCAATGCTATAGATAATACTTTGCTAAATAGGTGCTTAATACATATTTGTCAAATTGTTAAACTGGATTAATATGACAGATATTAATCTATCACAGATGCAGAGCTGAAAGAATCTTCTAAGGCCATCTAGTACAACCACATCATTTTATTGATGTCGTTCATGGAAACTCAATGATTTACTCAAGGTCATAATAAGCAATAGGTGTGAGATACGGTCCTAGGCCCTCTCATACCGTGGACCGATCTTCTTTCTATTGTATCATGCTGCCTCCTCATCCCAAAAGCACTCTGGGGGATGTCACAAATGAGAGTGAGCCAGCAAGAATGATTCATTCATTGACTGGGGTGGCTAAGGCATGGCTCAGGTTGGATCTGTGTGGGATCTTCTAGGATCTGAGATGAAAGAGCTGTTACTCTGTTAGTGGATACATGAAGATTCAGAAATGATTATTACTTAACTTGGGGAGAGTGGGAATGTCAGGATTTAAAATAAAATCACTCAAATCACGGGAGGGCCTGTGATTTGTGAACCATTGGGTTTCTCTTTCCTAATGAACAATACCCCAGAAAGGCCTAAAACTGAAAGTCATAAAAAGGGGGCTTTAATGATAAATGGAGTAACCTACTTCATGAGTATACTTTGAAGTATATATACATATATACATATATACAGCTTACCGGATCAAAATTCCTCCCTACCCACCCACCTGCCAAGACTTATTTCTCTCAAGGCAAAATGAATTAAAATGAGCAAAATTGTCTACCATACAACAATCATGATTATTTATCATCTCATTCATTATGGACATACAATGGGGTAAATAATTGAGTTCTGTACTAAAACCATTGTATGGCTATAGTGACTTGGAGAGCATCCATAAAAAGTCCCTCCATTGAGGCTTCCTTTCATGTTGGCTACTGCTTTCTCTTATTCACCAGGTGAGAATGCCCTCTATAAATGAGATCATCAATGTGAAAGCACCTTGTAACCACAACTATCAAGCCTATGGGGTAAAATTTTAACTCAGGAGTCTTCCAAATCCAGTGCCACCACATCAATCATATCATATTTTCTTTTTTGTTTGTTTTTGTTTTTTTCTAAATCACATTTTCTCTTTAGGAATATCCAGGATTAGAGCAACTCATCAGAGATTTAGAGGAGTGTGTTTGGTCAAAACTGTCTGTGGATTCTATGTTTGGTATTAGTGTTCACAAAAAGAGTTCACATGCTCAAAACTATCTGCCCCACCGGCCTAAATCCCAATCACTAAAACGTCATTAGTGGGAAGGCTTAAGGGTTCTCTTCCGAAGGCCCTTTGGATTTCACCAATCACCACTGATTAATTTCTCCCTTTGTCTGTTAATGGGTCCAGGGATAAGTTACTGGATGGGGAAATTTGGAAGAACAATTACTTGATGACAGTAATAAGCCTTGGTTGGCAGCTTAAGGATGCCAGGCTAAATTGACTGGCTAGTAACAAGAGATCGATTTTTGGAGGGGTCAAGAAAAGCAGTGGGAAGGTGGAAAAAGGAGTGTATCGGAACAAGTTCTCAAAGGACTGAGAAGTCTCTTTGGTCAGTCTAGAAGGACGATGAGCAGGAAAAACTGAGCCCTTTGAGGGTGTGGCCTCTGAAGTGTGGCTCTGGAAGCTAATGGGTGCCAGCTGGAGAGGATGAGTTTTTAACCAACTATTTAAACAAAAGCTTTGGGTTAACAGACAATTAGACAAACTATGCAAACGAATACTAAGGCCGTTTCTTCATAAAATTAAATTTAGAAACGTTTTGCATTACAGGGATTAAAAGCATCATTTCAGCAATGCTCAGGAAACTGAGCTGCATCCCTCGCCTGCCCCACATAGCCAAACTGCTGCTCTAACATTCTTTTCCACTTTGCTAACAATGCCCTCAACAATCCACAGCATTTGGGGTTGCACAAGACAATGTCCATTGCCAAGGTGTGGAGGTTTTATGCATCTGAGGGGTGTGTATCTACTGCAAAATTTCTACCCCGACCCAAGGAGACTTAGGCACTCTTTCTCTCCTGCATTCACGTTTTTAGTTTAGCTTGTGACTGCTCTGTAGGACTCTAACGCTCTCATTTCAGGTCCGTGTCATACTTTCTGCTGATTTATGGCAATCAGGATTTGGGGCTTGAGAATGGTGACAGCCCAGAGTTTTGTTTTTAGAGCTTTCCCACATCTGGCTCTGCCCTCCTAAAAAGCTCATCTGACCCTACCAAGAAACTGCTTATCTATAGCAGAACACATCCATAGGTTTAATCCTATTGATCCCTTGGAACTCCCCATTAAAATCCCCAAAAGAGTTCCCCAGAGGGCCTGGGACCTTCACCCATAAGAGTTCTACTCTGGGCATCAGCAGGGTATAGAAACAAGTTTGGACTATTAGAGAAGCAAAAACATGGCATGAGCTGTTCCAGAATGGTAGTGAGTCCCTCATTACAGTGTCCTGGATAGTCACTTGCATGACTTATTCTATGAAAGGAAATAGCATGAATATCTAATTATTCAGCCCAAACCTTAAAAAGTATCATTTTTAAAAATGCCCTAAGTGGTGCAATAGAGAGCTGGCCAGAGCCAGGAAGGTCTTGATTAAAAGCCAGTCTCAGCACTGACCAGTTATATGACCCTGAGCTTGGTTAGTTCCTTAACTTCTGTTCACCTCTGTTTCCTCATCAGTAAAATGGGGCAAATAATATCCCCCATCTTCCAGGGTTATTGTAATGTTAAAATGAGATAATATTTGTAAAAGTTTATTGCAAACTAATAAACCTTTGTCTGAAGACTTCCAAATGGGGAATGGAAGCCATAATCTCCCAAGGCAACCCAATGCATTCTGGGATGGCTCCATTTGTTAGGAAGTTTTCCCCTATTTCAAGTCTAAATCTGTCTTCTTTTAATCCACTGCTCCTTACTTTAACCCTGTGAAGTCAAACTGGGAGAGAGAGAGAGAGAGAAGAGAGAGAAGAAAGAGAGAAGAGAGAAGGGAGAGGGAAGAAGGAGAGGGAGAGAGAAGGAAAAAGAAGAAGAAAAGAAGAAAGAAGGAAGAGGAGGAGGAAGAAACAGAAGAAGAGAGAGGGAGGAGAGAAAGAATGAGAGAAAAGGAGACAGAGGGAAGAAGAGACAGAGGAATAGAGAGACAGACAGAGAATCCCTCTTTCAAAGAACAATTTTTTTAGATACTTGAAGCCAACTTTGATGAACCTCTCAGATGTCCTTTTGTGCAACTGAAGTGTTCTCACATGGGATGAATTTCAGGCCCTTCCCTGCCCTGGTTTCCCTCTTTGGACATTCTCCAGTTTCTTGAAGTTTTCCTTAGATTGGAATTGAAGGTCACCCTGTGGAAATGGGCTCCCCAGAGGGAGCTCAGGAGCCATTAGGCTCCGATTTACTTCTTCCAGGGTGCTACTGCCAGGGTACTCCTCTGCCCTGCCTGCCTCAGACTCTGCATCTTGACCTCCTCTTCCTCTTGGGTCTCCTATACTGGGTTCTGACTTTGGCTGTCCTCTGAATGCACAGTGACCAGCTTTGCCCCCTGATCCTTTCCTAACTTTCTGTCCAAGAAACTAATTTAAGCTACTGAATCAATGACTGAATGGACTGTCTAGAATAATTAAATAGTCTGTGGAGGATGCAAAAGGATGAGTCTCTAATGATGGGAATTTCACAGGCCTTGGTGGGAAAGTTGGGAGAATTAACTTGGGGAAGGAGAGACTTTCCTGAACTCCCTATACTCTATAGCTATAGGTTAATTAAGAATCAAATTGAAAATTTGGTTTGTTTAACTATAGACATAGCGAAAGGATCACAAGATAATAGATTCAGACCTTCAACAAACTCTTGGTCGAGAGGTGAAATTAATTGACTAAGGTCACACAGCAGTAAACACAAATGAGAACCCAGTCTTCTAACACTCATTCCAGGCTTGTTTCCATTATGCTGTGCTGTCTTTTCTACCCAGAAGCACCCCCAAGTACAATGAAACAAATCTATAAAGGCATATATATTCAAGATCTTTTTTTCTTCCAATTCATTCATTGGTATGAAACCCAATTCCACAACCTAAACCCTCAAGAGGGGCAGTTCTCTGGGTCTGGAACCAGAATCTCATGTTTGAATCCTAACTCTGCCCTTTTTCTCCATGTAACTTTGGACAAATCTCATTGCTCTGGTCCTCAGTTTCTTCATCTGTAAAATAGGTGGATTGTACTTGTTGACCGCCATTTTTGAATCTATGGTTCTATGAATTCTGGCTCTGCCACCTACTCTCCATGTGATTATGGGCAAATCATTTCCCTTCTCCAGTTTCCCTATATGTTCAAACACCTACTTATGTATGACCTCTAAGATACCTTCCAACTATCAATCTATGTTCCCAAATCCTTACCTGCCAGGCTGTGCTGATGGAATATCTGAACAGGACAGGGTTATAAGCCAATGCTCCCTGACCAGACTGTGTCGAGGAGTTGGGGGGG
>JAJPUD010016661.1:17121-33398 GCA_023553655.1 Myrmecobius fasciatus
TTTTTTTCTCTATTTTATGCAAGTAAGCATCTAGAGATATAAAATTGTCCCTTAAAACCACTTTGGCCATATCCCACAAATTTTGGTATGTTGTCTCCTTATTGTCATTCTCCTGGATGAAATTATTGATTGTGTCTATGATTTGCTCTTTCACCCATTCATTCTTCAGGATTAGATTATTTAATTTCCAATTACCTTTTGGTTTATTTTCTCCTGGCCTTATATTGCATGTGATTTTTATTGCATCATGATCTGAAAAGGATGCATTTACTATTTCTGCCTTTCTGCATTTGATTTTAAGGTTTTTATGCACTAATACATGTTCAATTTTTGTATATGTTCCATGGACTGCTGAGAAAAAAGTAAACTCTCTACTGTCTCCATTCAACTTTCTCCATACATCTATCATACCTAACTTTTCTAACAATTGGTTTATCTCCCTAGTTTCTTTCTTCTTTATTTTGTAGTTTGATTTATCTAATTCTGAGAAAGCAAGGTTGAGATCCCCCACTAGCATCGTTTGGCTGTCTATTTCTTCTTGCATCTCTCTTAATTTCTCCCCTAGGAATTTGTGTGCTATTGCACTTGGTGCATATATATTTAGTATAGATATTGCTACATTATCTATGGTACCCTTTAATAAAATATAGTTTCCTTCCTTATCTCTTTTGATTAGATCTATCTTGGCTTTTACTTGATCTGAGATAAGGATTGCTACCCCTGCTTTTTTTTGTTCACCTGAAGCATAATAGGTTTTGCTCCAGTCGTTTACCTTCATCCTATATCTGTCACTATGTTTTAGATGTGTTTCTTGTAGACAACATATTGTGGGATTCTGGTTTTTAATCCAGTCTGCTATACGCTTCCGCTTTATGGGAGAGTTCATCCCATTCACATTCACAGTTAGAATAACTAATTCTTTATTTCCTGCCATCTTATTTACCCAAGTTATGTTTTCCCCTTTCCTTTCCCCTTTCTCCCTTCCCCCCTCCTCAGTACTTTGCTTTTGATGACCCTCTCCCCCAAACAATACTCTACCCTTTAGAACCCCTCCCCCTGTTTTTACTCCTTTCCCCTGATTCTTCTATTTTCCATTCTATTAGTTTGTCCCTTACTTTTCCTCCTTTCCCTCCCACTTCCCTCTAGCAACAGACAAATTTCTCTGTGAAATCAAATGTCTGATATACACTTTTAGAGCCCAACCTGATGAGAGTAAGATTTACACAGTGCTCATCTCCCTCCCCTCTTTCTCTCAATTATATTAGGTTTTCTTTGCCTCTTCAAGTGATTTTACCTTGTTTTTACCTCCTTTTATTTTTAGATCTTATTTTACCACTTTTTCCCTCTTTTCCCCAGTATGACAACCTTTTCCCCTCTAGTTCTCTTTTTCATATTATCAAAGTAATATTTAGTTAATTATACCCCCAAACTTTGAGTATCCCCCTAGTAAAAATAAAGTTCTCAAGAGTCCTTTCCTTTTTACCTTTTTATGCATCTCTTGAGTTCTGTGTTTGGGTGTCGAATTTTTTGTTCAGATCTGGTCTTTTCATTAGAAATAGGTGAAATTCACCTATATCATTGAATGACCATCTTCTTCCCTGGAGGATAATGCTCATTCTAGCTGGATAGGTTATTCTTGGCTGTAATCCAAGTTCCTTTGCCCTTCGGAATACCTGGTTCCAAGCCCTTTGATCCTTCAGTGTGGAAGCTGACAGATCCTGTGTGATTCTAATTATTGATCCTCGGTATTTGAATTGTTTCTTTCTAGCTGCTAGCAGAATCTGTTCCTTGGTGCTATAGTCCTGAAATTTAGCCACGATATTCCTTGGGGTCTTAATTTTGGGGTCTCAGGAGGTGATCGGTGAATTCTTTCAATGGTGATTTTGCCCTTTGATTCTACAATCTCAGGGCAGTTTTCTTTCAGGATTTCCTGGAAGATAGTGTTTAGATTCTTTTTTTCATCATGGCTTTCAGGAAGTCCAATAATCCTTAGATTGTCTCTCCTAGATCTATTTTCTAAGTCAGTTGTTTTTTCTAGGAGATATTTCATATTTTCTTCTAAGTTTTCATTTTTTTGTTTTTGTTTGACTGATTCTTCAAGTCTTAGTGAGTCATTCACTTGTATTTGTTCAGTTCTTATTTTTAAAGTGTTGTTTTCTTCAGTTACCTTTTTAAGCTCCTTTTGTAACTGGCCAATTTGTTCATTGCACTCTTTTTCCACTTCACTAATTTTATTTTTTAATAAATTGGTGTCTTTTTCATATCTCTTTTGCAGAGTATCATATCCTTCTTGCAAGATACTGTATCCTTCTTGCACTGATTTCAGTTTATTTTCCCATTTATCCTCCAGCTCTCTTTTGAGGTTCTTTATGCAATCTTCCAGAAAGGCCTTTTGAAACGGGGACCAGTGATGGTCCTTGCTGTTTTTTTTTTTTGGATTTTTGTCTAAAGAAACCTCTGTATCTGAGGTCGTTTCTTTGCCTTGATAAAAGCTGTCTATGGTGAGAACTCTCTTTTGCTTCTTCATCATTTTTTTTTAGACAGCGTGGATATCTCTTTAAGGTAGGGGAAAAAAAAACTGCAGCTGAAGACGCTTTGCCCTGGGGCACTTCGGTGAGTTGACTTAAGGTGCTGGGCAGGTGGGGGCTAGGACTAAGTCCGAATTACTCCTTAAACAAGGCAAGTCTGCCAGAACACCTGCCCCCAATCAGGGCAGAGTGTCCCGAGTGCCTCAGATAAACTCCAGGTGTTTGGAATTTGGAGTTTGGAATTTCTTCCAAGATGAGCTGAGCTGAGTCCCACCCTCACTTCCGGCCTGCACAGGGGTCGTCTATTTATCTCTCTGTCCGAGTCCGACTAACCTGATATGAAGTTCTCCAGAGAGCCGTGCCCAAATATTTCTGAGTTCGTTGACTTGAAGATCAGTTCAGAGGCTTATTTTATTGTTGATTTGAGAGAAGATCAGAGGAGAGGCAGAAAGTCACCTTTTCACTCTGCCATCTTGGCTCCGCCCCCGCATGTATCTCTTTGAGAATCCTGAATTTGTTCCTGCATTTCCTAGCCCCCTTCAGAACAAGTTTATTCTAGAATAACAACAGTGATATGCACAGTAATCACATGTCAATAAATTGTCCCAGCAGACTGGCTAAACCAAGTTGAAAATAACCAGTAGGTCTCAAACCTGTTGGTAAGTTAAAGGGATGTCTACCTCAATTACGTGAGAGAATTACCCACCTGCAGAATAGGTGGATGAGAATAATTTGTTCCATTGCCTCTAAAGACAGCTGAAGAGGGCATTGTATAATTCTTAGAACTTGATTAGACATTGAAAACACGAAAGTCATGCACTGCATTGCAGGCCACTGTCAGTTCTCTTGACTTATATCTTACCATTGAACTTGAATGACTTAAGAAGAGAGAGTATTAAGGCTGATGGCTTTGTGCAATTCTGCTCACTTATAGCCAATACATTTTTGAGTCAGCACATCACCCTGTGATGTCTTTAGTCCTCTTCTAATGCAGAGGACAAAAAACAACAATCCGCAGTCCAGATAACATATTCCACTTTCCCCTAGTGGATTGAAAGATCTTAGGGTTAATCAGTGAGTCAATAAATATTTACTAAACACTTACTATGTGCCAGGCACTATAATAAGCACCAGAAATATGAAGAAAGGTAAAGGGTCTGACCTCAAGGAGCTTAAAAGATAAATAGGAAATAATCCAGAGAGGGAAAGCACTAGAATTAAAAGGGATTGGGAAAGACTTTCTGGAGAAGGTGGAATTATGTAAAGGAAAACATCTCCCGGTAAATTTCCTGCTTCTTACATGCAGCTAATATTGCCTCCTGTTCATACTGTGACAGCTGCAGTTTGCTATTTAGGTTCTGCAGTATTAGTCTGACTCTCCTGTTCCTCTTGGTTGACTTGCTGGTGGCACAAGCCCTGTCCTTTGTTGGCTCAGAGTGTTCCATGTGGCTGCCTGACAGTGGCTGCTGCCCCAGGCTGACTGACAACCACTTCTAAATTAGGTCAGTCATGTGGTCTTCAAACCTGCAGAGCTACACATCCTTGGGGGAAGCTCGCTTACTTGGCTGAAAGTTCTTCTCCATCTCCACATGTGGACTTTTGGCTTGTTCCCTAACTTGTACCAGTGGAAATGGGAAAAAAAAGCTAGACTCCATCCCTTTCTTATACAAGGAAATGGGCAATAGAATCTTTGCTATAGTACTCACCTTATGGGTATAAAAGGTTTTATTTAGATTTTTTTCTCTTACTTTTGTTGTTGAGATTTCTATGAAAAGTTATAAAAGAAAACAAAAAAAAGTTAGTCAAGTGGTCAAGAGATGATATGAGTTTTCTCCTTGAAGCTCTGGGTGAGACTTGGCCAACTACAATATGAAACAAAATCTGCTTAATCTTTTGGAACCTCAAAATAGGCTCATAAAATCATAGGTTCAGAGCTAGAAGAAAGCTTAGCGGTCATTGAGTCCAACCTACTCATTTTACAGATAAAGAAACTGAGACATAATGAGGTTAAGCTCAGAGTCGTATAATTAGTGTCTGAAGCAGGGTTTTATCCCATTTCTTCTTTATTCCAAGTCCAGACCTTTGATTACAGTATTCTCTCCTTCTGTGCTTCCAAGGATGTGCTTGCTTTGGACTTTACATTAAGTGATTTAGGAGATGGAATAGGCTTTGGGTTGGGATATATGCATTGAATGGTTACGTCTTTTCATACCATATTAACAACTCATCCAGTCTGGTTGAAAGTAGGTTTTCTATGCTCATCTAGATTGGATGAGTTGTCTTGATGTGGTGTTGTTGTGGCTTATTATTTTATAACTATCAAAGGAACAAGATTTGTTTTCTAAGCAAACTATTACAGCAGAATATTTACAAATAAGTGTTGCTCTTCAAAGTAGTCCACGTGGAAGGCTATATACTTATTCCATCTGTGTCATATCAATGAACATTTCATGCCAGATAGAAGTTCAAAAAGCTCTTTCCTTCCAATAACCTAGTTGGTAGGTAGTTTAGCAAATTTATGTATACATATACATACCTATGTATACATATATGCACATACATGTATATTGAATGCCATATATATACACATACATACATATACATACATATATACATCTGTCTCTTTCTCTCTGTCTCTCTGTCCCTCTCTTTCTATCTACCTACTTATCTATACCACAAAATTCCAATAGATAGAAGAGGGCCAAATCTTGCCTTGCTTTTCTCACTGGAAATGTGGTTAGATATTTTCCATGTATTTTCCTACAGCACAGGCACTGATCTCCCTGAGAATATCGCTGGCAACATTCACTACTCTCAGTATGTGAACTGGCAGAAAGAGCAATGAAACTGAATTTTCTTTAGGGGAGATGGTTATGTTGTTGGTTTTGTTGCTGAACCTTTTTTGTCATTTCAAATTCTCTGTGGCCCCATTTGGGGTTTTCTTGGCAAAGATACTGGAGTAGTTTGCCATTTTCTTCTTTAGTTCATTTTACAAATGAGGAATTGAGGTAAACAGGGTTAAGTGACTTGGCTAAGGTCTCACAGCTAGTTGGGGTTTGAAGCCAGGCTCGAAGCCATGAAAAGGAATCTTTCTGATTCCAAGCCCAGTGCTCTGTGCACTTTGCCGCCTACTTGCCAACCGATTATAATAAATATACTTATAAGATATGAATAAGAAAAGATCAAAGCATCTAAAACTGGCAGCAGGAGAATTTCAAGGACAACAAGAGAGCATGGGAAGCAGGAATAGATGCTTTAAAATGTTGCATGGCCTAAATTTGTCTGTACTTTTGTGGTCTCAAAGCACAGAATCAGGTTCATGAGCTAACAGACAGAAAGAACCAAAGAGACCATGTGTTTTCCTTTCTTTCCATGTTACAGTTTAGGAAACTGAGGCCCAGGCATTGGAAGTGACTTGCTAGAAAAAGATAGGCAATATAGTTTAGTGGTTAAAAATGTAACAATGGAGTCAGGAAGATGGGTTCAAATCTTGCCTTTGACACTAGATGTGTGACCATAATTTAATTCCTTCACTGTAATCTCATCAGTTTCTTTATCTGTAAAATGGGTGGATTATAATGTGATGGCAGAGTTTATGGTCTTTTTAAATTTTAAATGTGATTCCATTGTATCAAAATTGGAACTTGAACCCAATGCTTCTAATTTCAAGTGATCTTGTCATGATCCACTCCTTAGTGCCATAATATGTTTAAATAAATTGGGAATATCCCTGGCACCTGGCAGGAAGAGGAGGGAGATGGTGAAAGGTCAATTGAGGAATAGAATCAGGTTCTCAAATACAGATTTTTGTCATTACAAATGTAAATCAAAAGAAAATTGGGCAGGAGGCCAGAAAATGGAGGTCCTGGTCAAGGGGTGGGATGCTATCTAGCTGCAGAAGTTTAGCTAAGTCATTTCACTTTTATGTTCTTCAGTTTTCTCTTCTGGGTTAAATTCTGGGTTAGCTGTTTATTACCTTGTATCATAATTATTCAGATATAGTCCCCTACCTTAAATTCTATATTTGATTTTAGGCTACTTGAGGGCAGGGATTATTTTGTTTCATTTATATATTCTCAAACTCAGCATGGGATCTTGCACATAGTAGACACTCAATATTTGTTAAATTGAATAGGTTTTTGGAATGTTACCTGTGATATGGTTATATATTTTGTCAGAAAAATGCAATAGAGTAAACAACAAATAGAATATTCAACCTCTTTCCCTTTATTCTCCACTTCCTGCTCACCTACTCCAGGGAGCAACTTCAATGAAATGATAAAAGCAGGGATATAATGGGTTAAGAAGGTCCTGTTACTGTTTGGTCATCTCAGGTCATTAGACTGTGTAACCCACTGATATGTAGATAGGGCAGAAGATAACTTAAGAGTGGCTTTATTTTTTGGAGTCCTGGCCAATTTATCTCCTAGAATGAAACCATAGAAAAAGCAGCATTACTCAAATGATCATCAGAGTGCCAAATGTCATAATACCTATATTGGCCACTTGCCTCTTAGACATGCCTGGAAAATATTTTCTGCAACGATAACTAAGGGGCATTTTACATCCCTAATTCCTTCCCTCTTTGCCCATACAAAGGAGCCAGGGCATTATAGCAAAGAGTGCACTGGACTAACTCTGCATGAACCTGGGAAACAGAACTTTTCTTCTGGTGGACTCAGTTTCCCTGCCTATATGATAGGGTGAGAGAAGAGGAGGCTTACTAAAAAAAAAAAAACCTCTTGTTGGTTAGTGCTGGCTCTAGTATTCTATGAGTCAATGGATCCATGGGAGCCACAGCCTTTAGGAGAAGGAATGGAGTGATTGGCATTCACTCTAAGGCATAAGTGATGGAAAGCAGGTCATTTCCTATGAATAATTTTATGAAGGGGGAGAAAGAAGAGGTCATTGGGACCTGAGTGGAAATGAAGGAGAACTCAAGATGGAGAAAAAAGACCCAAGAAAAGGAAGATAGGATGAGTTGGAGAAGGACCTCCTGATAAATAGAATGAAACTAGCTTTAGTGTTGGAGGATCTGAGTTCAAGCCTTGAGTCTTCCACTTACTAGGTATGATACTTAGCCTCTGAATTTTGTTTTCTGCAAAAGGAGGATAACATTTGTGTTGTCTACCTCACAAGATTCTTCTGTGAAAAAACTCCTTTGTGAGTCTTAGGACAATGTGCTAATGTGCTACTGGTGATAATCTCTTTTTCACCAACTTCTTGCTTTGATGCTTCATTGAAGTATGGAAAGATCACTGGATTTTAGAAGGCTTTGCCAAGAGAATGCAAGCTTTGGAAATTTCTAATAAGTTGAGAAGATTTGATGTAGAATCGCAGAGAAAGATTGTGCCTATTGACTTGCTAAACTAGGAGAACCTCATCCACAATAGATTGGCAGCCAGATGATAAAATCCTAGACCGTGGTGAACCATGAAACAGATTTTTTAAAATGACTTTCAGTCCTAGTTAGATATACCCTTATGTTTCTTTAATAATGATTGCAAGGTGGTAGGAAAAGGAGATCATGGGTGGTAAGAGTGATACTATACTAACTCAAATTTAGTAGTTATGTTAGAGATAGGGCCAATGCCAATAATGGGTTACTTCAGGTTTCTGGTTGAAGTGAAATGAGGCCTTCAGAAAATCATTGAATAGTAACAAAAAAAAATTATGTTGCCTGAATCCCGCAAGAATGAACAATGATATTTAGCTTTTCTGGACTCGGCCCTCACATCTCATATGGAAATTTATCTGGTCAGTAGGGCAGGGTATTGTGACTCACATGGGTTTTAAGAAATCTACCAAGCCAGAGGACCCCAACTCTATGTGGGAAGGACTTTTTATGCTGACCAAGAAAGGAGGCCGAGCCCAATTAAGTTCCAGGAGTACTTTTGTTGTATTTTAGGGAAAAATAATCCCTATTTTGGGGAAGTTGGTCCTATCCTAATTTGGTGTTTTAAATATGACATCAGCGAAAAGTGAATTGTCATATTGATGGATGGATTGAGTAAACTCAATATTGCTATTTTTTCTATAAATGAGTCAGAGACATAAAAAGTTCTAGTTCAACAAATATTAATTAACTACTACAGTCAAGGCATTGTTCTAATTCTTAAGGATAGAGAATGGATCAATGATTTCTTCAGTATAGGAAACCCAATTGAGAAAAATCTCTCTAGCATTGTAAGCAATTGTAGCTTAAAGCCATAAAGAAAGGCCTAGACTTTAGGAAATTGGGCTCTAGGTCTTAGAAGGGAACAAAAGGGGTCCATGGCATACAGAAAAATGTTTAAGAATCTCTAATTGAGGATAAGACCTCTACCCCAGGGAATGGGTTCTTTATGAAAGATTTTTAAGAGAACATGAACAAGAGGAGCACAGAATAAGGCATGGTGAATGGGTTATGACATGTGGTGGTAGAAAATGCACCCACGTTGATGACATAAAGCCTACGGAAATTTTGAAATAATAATAACCTAAGTCTAGTTTCCTAATTTGTAAAATGGGCATAACAATACTCGTATTATATATCTTACAAAATTGTGGGAAGGAAGCTCTTTGTAAATCTTAGAATATTAGAGAAATATGGACAACAAGAATAATAACAATTCTAGCCACTTGAAGTCAACAAATCAGCAGGACCTACTGTTTCCAAGCCAATATGTTAAATGCTGGACATTTACAAAGAAAGGCAAAAAATAATCTGTATTTTCAAGGATCTCATACTCTTAACATGCAAACTTCTATTTACAAACAAGATATATACAGGATAAATTTGAGATAATCAGCAAAGGGAAGGCACCAGCATGAAGAGGGACTAAGAAAGGCTGCTTAAAAATGTGGGACTTTAACTGGAACTTGAAGGAAACTGGAGAAGACAGGAGATAGAGAGAAGGAGGAAGAGTTCCACAGTAGACAATGAATATATGCTTGGAATCAGGAAATGGAGTGTCTTGTTCTTGGAAGAGCAAGTTGGCTAATGTTACTGATCACAGAGTTCACATGCATGAGGAAAATTCTGGATTCATTGCTTCTAGCATGGAAACTAACTCTACATTGCTTTCCTTTGATCTATTGAAATAATAACTGAAGAAGGAGATGACACACTCCTGTGTGATTTTTGACACTGTCTACAGCTTTTAAACCTATCTCTTTGATAGGTAAAAAGAGTAGACAAATCAATAAATAAAAAGGGCAGCTTCGGTGGGAAGTGATCAGGAAATGACCCCCCAGAGTTTAAATAATTTGTAATAAACATTCAACTTTTCCCCTCTACCAGATGTTTATAATTAGGATTGAAGGAAAGAAGATCTTGATGGGAACATCAATCCTACAAACATGATTGCATAGTTCCAAAGATATCCTTACTAATAGAATTAATAAACTCTTCTGAACAGATAATGGGAGCATCTGATGAAAGGAGAAGAGCCAACAATGCAAATTTTTATCCAAATCCTCCAAGTGCATATAATTTATAGCTTGATTTGAAAAAAAAAGTTCCTCTCTGGTATGAAAATAAAATACAGCAGAGATGTGTGTGTGGGAACTCTTCCCCCAGGGTAACTGTTGCTTATTTTATGAACCATCAGGGTTAGCCTGGGCAGGTTTAAATGATCCACTATCTTTTCTGTTTACTCTGATTGGCACCTATGGTGTAACAGGCACTTTAGCCTGGATAGAATATTGAATAGTATTTTGACTAGATGAAACTTGGTTCCTGATGGGTCATGAGATGCCCTAGTTGGCCAATGAAGTAGGAATTACAGTAGATTTCACAATCAGTAATTCACATAGCTGTTCACATGCTTTAAACGCAGCTTTTTAGCATGTCATATTACCCTAAAAATGGCCATCACAAGATAACTGTTGCCTTGGGGCAATTTGCTCTCCTCAGGTTCCCATGGTTTTACAATTAAGACTTGATTATCACTTAAAATTATTCCACCTTCAAATTCTTAAACTCTGAATCTTCCCTCTGTGATTACAAACTCTTATCCTTTCAACTCTCAATTTTGACACTTCTTTGCTCCTTTCATAACTATTCCTCACCTCATTGAGTTGTCTGCCTCATTCCTTATCC
Source organism: Myrmecobius fasciatus (assembly GCA_023553655.1). Taxonomy (NCBI): domain Eukaryota; kingdom Metazoa; phylum Chordata; class Mammalia; order Dasyuromorphia; family Myrmecobiidae; genus Myrmecobius; species Myrmecobius fasciatus. The sequence continues at coordinate 27,733 of JAJPUD010016661.1, forward strand.
AGCCTCCATCATTGATTGGACATTGTTTGTTCAAACTGAGATCTGTTAAACACCCTAGCTTAAAAAGACCAAGGTCTTCCACTGCATCCAGAGCCATCTCCTCTCATCCTGATCTATATCTGACCACTGTACCAGATGCTCTGGAGGGGAAGGTGAGGCTGGTAACCTTGCACCATCCTCCCTCCCTTAAATCCAATTCACTTGCATGTCATGGCATCACCTTCCTGATGTCATGGTCTTCTTCGAAAATGAAGGACAGTCAACAGCAATCTTATTGAGACAAAGTATATCTTTACCTGGGTAAAGCAGCACAAAAGTTATTCTTAAAGCACCTTTAAAAAATTCAGTTGATCAGAAGATGGTAGAGAGAGATTTCATATTAGTAGACCTTAAGACACCAGATCATACTGGGGGGAGACCCTGGAATACCATCTGATCTTGGAGAATGAGACTCAAGTACACTATAGGACGACTGCTAGAGGAATTACTATCTAGGGAAGGATTAGGGTGGACTTTAGAGAGTCTTGCTTGGATTTGGCCATTCGGAGTTGGGGGAAAGATTTGGAGGATATAAAGCTCCTAGTCTGATGACTTTCTATTTTAACTAGTGACACAATCAGTCCTATTGGCTGAAATAGTAAGAGAACTGTTAGTTCTTTTAAGTTTAAATTTAGATGCCTTGGGGAAAAGCCCTGAAGAATCCATCCTAATTTTGCTGCTGGTATCCTTCTGTTTTTCTCAGTTTGCCTGGTCTATTAACTCTGATTTGGTCTTACTTTTGTCACTCCTCAAGTTTGACTCGAGAGGCAGTCACTTCACTCTACTCTTATTTTTTTTAAAAGAAAAAGATAGGTTTTGCCCTTGCATTACCCTAGTTTCTGAATATATCCCTGTTCCTTCCCATTTCAAGTGCTCCATATTTGCAACAACAATGATGATGCTACAACAATATGACATGATGATAATGATAACAAGAATAAAATCAAGGAAAGCAGTGAAGCAAAACTAACCAATGTGTCAGAGGAGATTCACAGAATATATACGATTCTATTTCCTTAGGCCCCCACTTCTCCAAAGAAGAAAGGGAGACATTTTCTTAGCTATTCTTCAGAACCAAGCATGGATATTATAATCTATGTTCACTTTTTGTTTTCTTGCTCTTATCATTTACATTATTATGGTCATTATATGATAGTGTCCACTTAAAAATTTATTATCTAATTTCAGCTAGGTACTTAACTGTTATATGGGAATCCTCTTATTTATTCATATAGGCAACTAGGTGGTACAGTAGAAAGAATGCTGGAACTACAGTCATGAAAACACAAGTCCAAATTCATCCTTAGATACTTACTGTGTGGCCTTAATCAACCCTTTTTTTAAATTAAAGCTTTTTATTTGCAAAACATATACATGGATAATTTTTCAACATTGACCCTTGCAAAGCCTTCTGTTCCAAATTTTTCTCTCCTTCTCCCTACCCCCTTCCCTAGATGGCAGGAAGTCTAATACGTGTTAATTATGTTAAAATACCTGATAAATCGAATATATGTATACATATTTATACAGTTCTCTTGCTGTACAAGAAAAATTGAATCTACAAGGAAAAAAAAACCTGAGAAGGAAAACAAAATACAAGCAAACATCAATAGAAAGCATGAAAATGCTATATTGTGGTCTACACACAGATTCCACAGGCCTCTCCCTGGGTGTGGATGACTTTCTTCATCAATGAACAATTGGAACTGGTTTGAAACATCTCATTGTTGAAGAGATGGAAAAAATCCATCTGAATTGATCATCATATAGTATTGTTGTTACCGTGTATAATGATCTCCTGGTTCTGCTCGTTTCACTCAGCATCTGTTCATGCGAGTCTCTCCAGGCCTCTCTGCTCATCCTGCTGATTGTTCATATCCTTTGGCCATTTATCAATTGGAGATTGGTAAAGCAACCCTTTTAAACTCTACTTGCCTCAGTTTTCTCAATTATAAAATAGGAATAATGATAGCATGTTGTTTGAAGATCAAATGAGGTGTAAAGTGCTTAGCATATTGTCCAGAACATAGTAGGCACTACATATCTGCTTGACTTTATATCCATTCCTTGCAGCAGTGATTCTAAAACATTCCTCCTTAAGGTCTCTTCTCCCTCGATCTCAGGAAATGACTTTATCTCATCCTTTACTGAGGAGATTTAGACCATATGACATGTGGTCTCCCAATGCCTCTGATGTTTTCCCACACTTCTTGATGTTCTCATGCATATTTTCCACCTTCCCTTCAAAGGACTATAGATTTAGAACTGGAGGCTCTCTTAGAAATCATCAGATCTAACTTCCAAATTATATAGATAAGTAAACTAAGAAGGTAAGTGATCTGCCTCAGTAATAGAACTAATCAGTTTCTGAAACAATATATGGACCCCAGTCTTTCTGATTCTAATTCCAGAGCATCATTTACTATACTACAAGAGGATGAAAAGACCCTTATTTTCAGTAGTAAGCTTTATACTCACACCTTTTATTTCATTCCCTCTCATTACTTCTGTATATAATTTAAATTCTGCCTCTACTGTATCTTTTCTCCCAAAGTTCAAACTTGATTAAGATGTTGTATGCTAAAAAGAAAAAAAAAATCATTTGATCCCACTTTTCCCTCAAGCTATTGTTTCACTGTCCTATTCATTTTCACTTACAAGCTTCTAGGAAGAATAGCCTACCTTTACTGATCCTACTTCTTATATACACCTTCACTACTTGCCTCTTCACTACTTGCAACATGGTTACTATCTCCACCATTCTGTTAAAATAGCGAGTCCATGGAACCTTTTTCCTCCCTTGGACTCTCTGACATCGTACCCTTCTGTACTCGACTTATTTCTTTAATTGTCTTTACTTGTTTATTTTTTCTCCTCTTTATACCCTTAAATATGGGTATTCCACAAAATTTTTTTCTTGACCCTCATTTCTTTTTCTCTCAATAGTCTCTTTCTTGGTGCTTTTGCTTATTTTTATGGCTTCACTTATTGTCTTCTTGTAGATAACTTCCAAATCTTTATTTCAATCTCATTTATAGTTCTAACTTTGTATTTCTAAATGTTTGTGAGACAGCTCAACTTGGATGATTTGCCACACTTCAAATTCAGCATCTCTAAAACTGACCTCTAGAAACTTTCTGCTTCTATTAATGGCACTGATACCCTCCAAGTTCTCAGAGCCTGTTACTTTAGAGCAATCATTGACTTATCTTTCTTCCCTTACCATCCATATTCAATCAGTTGCCAAATCCTATTGATTTTTCCCTTCCCACTTTTCCCTGACATTGCATAGATATCAGTAGAGCACCTAGGCTATACACTGGTTAACTCTCATTCTCAGCATGTTGCCAGCCCATCTTATGTTTTGATGATCCTTTTCTTGGATGATGTTCTTTTCTCTGATTCTTCTTCTTGATTCTCTATTCATATGATTTACCACTTGCTTACATTTTTCATGCTCTTTGCTGCCCTTGGAATATTGTTAATTTTTAATGCATTAGAGATAATAGTATCTCATCCATAAATGTTTAGTAGGTATGCATCATTATGTGACACATACTACTATGTGTTAAGTACTGTGTTGGTTAGTAGATAAACAAAGAAAAATTTATAAACTAATCTTTGCCCTTTATGAGCTCATGATCTAGATTGGACAATCAAATATGTATACATTTAGGTATACACACAATATATACAAAATATTGTTCAGTCATTTTCAGTTGTATCTGACTTTTCATGACCCCACTAAAGGTTTTCTTGGCATAGATACTGAATCTTTTGCCATTTCCTTCTCCAGTTTATTTTGTAGATGAGGAAACTATGACAAATAGGGTTAAATGACTTGTCTAAAATCACACAGCTAGTAAATGTCTGAAATCAAATTTGATCTCAGAAAGATGTGTCTTTTTGACTCCAGGGCAGGCAGGTACCATCTATCTGCCTATATATGAAATATATACAAAATAATTTGTGCATGTGATAAAGCACTGGGTTTGGAGTCAGGAAGATCTGATTTCAAATCTTATCTCAGATACTAGCTGTATAATTTTGGGCAAATCACTTAATTCCCTACTTGCCTCAGTTCCTCATCTATAAAATGGGGATACTTTGGAGAAGGAAATGACAAATCACTCCAGTATCTTTGCCAAGAAAACCTTATGGACAAAAGTCCATACAGTCACATAAAGTCAGATATGACTGAACTATTGAATCATAACAACAAACTTTTTATGTAAGTACATAAGTATGTATGTATCTGCCAATAGTAGATGGGGGATCAAGAAAGGTTTCATACTGAAATTATCACTTGAGTTGAGCCTTTAAAGAAAAGGGATTCCTAGAGGAAAGAGCAGTCATGTGGTGAAGAGTTTTAAATGTGAAATAGGGATGTTTATGTAATTCACTGGGGAGGACTGTAGCATGGTTGACCTGCCTGGGTTTGAGGATACCCATTTTGGCTGTGTGGAAAATGATTTGGCACAGATAGTGACTTGGATCAGGGAAACAATTCTGAAAGCCTATTCTAGGTGAGAGGTGATGAAGATATAAATTAGGGTGATGGCTGTCAGTTAAGAAAGGGGATGGATTGAGATATTTTGTAGATACAGAAGTGACAATATTCGCAAGTGATTGAATATACTATGACTCTCAGCTTAGGCTTTCAAGAAAATCTTTATGAGAATTATTCTCTTCTATCAAGGACATCCTTAAGAAAAATGTGAAATGGGAATAGAAAGGCTTTTGCAAATAATATTCTACAGCAGAGCATATCTTTATGTCATGTGACTGGCTGAAAGGTGCAGAGAATATGAGATCCCATTGTTTTTATTGTCCGATGATTACAAAAAGCATTTGACTCAGCAGGACAAAATACAGCCTTAAAGGCTCTGCTCCAACAAGGTGTTTTTCCTGCATATATTAGCATCATAAAAAGATACCTTGACAACACAACAGAGATAACTTTATTCAATGGCCTTCTGAATGTTGATATTAAGTGAGGCATAAAACCAGCCCATGCATGCTCACCAAAGGTGATTTCTGTTGTCACCGAAGATGTGGAGTACATTGTCTAAAAAGAAGAGTGATTCCTCATAGATGGGCGGGGTCCTCCTACCTGGACACTCACTTGCAGGTGACCTTGTGCTGCTTATGTCAGCGGAGGTGATACAGTGGATGGGGTGCTGGGGGCTTGAATCAGGAAAACCCGAGTTCAAATACATCCTCAAGCACTTACTAGTTCTATGATCCTCACCTAACCTCTGCCAGCCTCAATTTTTTAAACTATAAAATGGGGATAATAATAGCACCTAATATTGTGACAATCCAAAGAGTTAATTTGTAAAGCACTTAGCATGGTATCTGGCACATAAGGTCACTTAAATGTTTATTTTCTGATTCATTTGTTCATTGTTTCTTCAGATAAGATTCAGGAAACGACTGGCATTAAATGATGAGGTCAGGGGAGCTATACCTAGTTCAAAATATGAGGTCCAAAACACAAAGCACATGTGACAAATTCACAATGACTTCTTTTTAGAAATCTTCCTCCCCTCCCTCCCTCTTCCCCTTTTTCCCTCCCTCCCCTCCCTCTTCTGCTTCCCTCCCCTCTCTTCCTCCCTTCTCTTTTC
>JAJPUD010016662.1:8618-31097 GCA_023553655.1 Myrmecobius fasciatus
AGAAGGAGAAGGAGAAGGAGAAGGAGAAGGAGAAGGAGAAGGAGAAGGAGAAGGAGAAGGAGAAGGAGAAGGAGAAGGAGAAGGAGAAGGAGAAGGAGAAGGAGAAGGAGAAGGAGGAGAAGGAGAAGGAGAAGGAGAAGGAGAAGGAGAAGGAGAAGGAGAAGGAGAAGGAGAAGGAGAAGGAGAAGGAGAAGGAGAAGGAGAAGGAGAAGGAGAAGGAGAAGGAGAAAGTTGGATAGATGAAATTGGATCAAGTTATAGAGGAACTCTCTAGTTAAGAGATTCATAAAATCATGGAATGGGAAAATATCAATGAATCCATGTAGCTACATCCTGCCATGATAAAATGATGTAATTAAAGTCAGGAAGACCTAAGTTTGAAGGTTACTTTATGCATTTACCCAAGCAAATAATTAACTTCTCAAATCTTTGCAATTAGACACAATTCACATCTTCCTCACAAGGCTGATCGAATATAATAGTTTTTTTTTTACATTTTTAAAATATGAATGTAAAATTTTACATTTTTAAAAATTTAAAAATCCTATTTATTGTCATTATTCTTAACTCAGAAGTCATTGAGTCTACCCTGTATCCAAAAGGAATTTCCCCTGTAACACACCTATAACAAACCCAACAAGTGGCTACTCAAGTCTGCTCAGAAGTATTCAATGAGGGCAAACCGATTATTCTCAATGCAATCTACTCCACTTGAGGGCAGCTCTGATTTTCAGAAAATTTGCCTAAAATTGTTTTCAATTTCTAACATTTTTGCTCTTAGTTTTAATCATCAGGGTCCCACTTGTTTGAATATTAAATGCACTATCTTTCCAAATAGAAAAAAATGTTTTATACTATTTACTTTTCATTATGCTGCCCTCTATAATTATTCCTTACCATAGATAGTTGTGATGAGGTGTATCAGTGCAGAAGAGACAAGTGGATTCTGAATTTTTCCCCATTTCAGTATGTATTATATTCTTTCATGTTCTCTGTGAGAAGATGTTTTTGCTGAGCTTTATCACAGCAGCTTTCACATCCTTGTTCCTCAGACTGTAAATGATGGGATTCAGCATAGGAATGACCACAGCATAGAAGAGAGCAATCAGCTCATCTGTCGCATGGGAGTCTTTTGACTCGGGCTTCATGTACATGAAGAGAATGGTCCCATAAAACATAGTCACCACAGTCAGGTGGGAAGAGCAGGTAGAAAAGGCTTTTTTTCTTTCCTCAACAGAATTAATTTTCAAGATGGTAACTAGGATGAATAAGTAGGAAATCAATATGAATATCACGGGAATCACTATTGTAAAGATATTTGATATCACCATTATGATCATGTTGAGGGAAATATCTTCACAGGCCAATTTCAACACAGCCAGGATCTCACATGTGAGATAATCGATGATGTTCCCACAAAATGTCAAATGCATAGTTAGGGAAGTGTGTATCACTGAACTCAACCCACCTGCCATCCAACAACCAGTCACCATCTTCACAGAAAGTCCCTTGTTCATGATGATGGGGTATCTCAGAGGATTGCAAATGGCCAAATACCAGTCAAATGCCATCACAGAAAGGAGCACACACTCTGCAGCCCCCATGGCAAAGGAAAAGAACATCTGTAGTCCACATCCAATGAAGGAAATCGATTTTTCCTCTGAAAGAAAGTTCACAAGTGACAAGGGAATGGAAGCCGATGTGTAGCAGATGTCCAGAAAAGAGAGATTACTGAGGAAGAAATACATGGGAGTGTGGAGGTGAGAGTCCAGGATGCTGATCATAATGAGGAAACTGTTGCCTAGTAGGATTACAACGTACATAATAAGGAATAGCAGAAAGAAAACAAAATAAAAGACGGGGTAGCCAGCAAGACCATAAAGAAAGAACATAGTCACAGAGGTTTTATTGTATCTTTCCATTTGTTCTCTATCTTCTACCTACAACATTTTGGATGAGAAGACAAGGCACCATCTTTATCATACTGCAATTAATTGAAATATGACTTTAACTTTTGAAAATTCTATATTTAAATATATATGACTATATCATGACTATAAATGTAAAATATCCAGTATCCAAGTCAAATTTTGCACACAAGCCATGTCTCCAGACTAGTATATCCAAAGCACCATCACTTTCAACATATCAACATGGAATTTTCTTGGCAGAGATACTTGAGTAGTTTGCCATTTCCTTCTCCAGTTCATTTTACAGTTGAGGAAATTGAGGAAAACAATGTTAAGTGATATCAAGGGTCACACAGCTAGTGACTGAGGTCAGATTTGATTCACAAAGAGCAGTCTTTCTTACTCCAGGCTTGAGACTCCTTCCATTGTATCCCCAAGCTGTACCGCATAGGACTTTACTAAATGTTTAACCAAATTAACTCTATATTATTTTGTGTAACAGGGACTCTTTCCCCAATTGACAGTTCTCCCTGCACTCTCCCTGACACCCCTTTGACTTTAAACTATTTTACACTCTTCTAGGTATTATCATTTACTATCTGAAGATCATTAAGAGGTGACATGGGTCAAAACTCAGTCCATTAGATATCTACATTCAATAGTTTCATTCTTACAATCTTCCAAGTGCCTAATCAATTTGAAGGGATTGGCATCAAAATAAACACTATGATTAGATTTTCTTTCAGAAGCAAGAAAAGGATTGTCTCCTTCCATGTACTGAAGCAGTTTTTAGCTACCTATATAATCTTCAAGTAGAGCTTTTCTGAGAATTTAAGCAGAAGTGTAGAATAAAACTTTATATTGTCCTAGGATCCATACCTGTAATACCATTGTGTCACAAGCAATGCCTCACATCCTAATTTACAGTTTGATGACCAAATGATCATAATAATAAAGCAATAATTCATCATCTTTCTACACTTTTTAGTCCTTTTCCCACTTAATGTCTGCTTGCTGTGCACTCCTTCACAAACTTCCAGACACTCATACTTATTAAAAAAAATATTATTGTTGGTAACATGACCTTATACTTGACATTTTTTCAGTATAATATTCTGTGAACTTTTAGAATTGTCATAAGATGGCAGAAGGATGTGATTAAAATCAATTATCTAGATCAACAACCTAGATTTATTAAGTAATTATTAGAGATGTTAATTTTATCTTGTCCTTTACCCAACCATAATTCACCCAACATATATGCAAGTCATTTAGTTATCTAGCTGAAAAAATGTGCTATGCATCAAGCTTTTAAAACAAACATAATTAGAAACATTTTGAATTTTTAAGTTATATTTTCCTTCACAAAAGAAAATTTGTGCATTCTTGAAAGCTTTCTTTAGTGATATGTTGAGATCCACGTTCTAGTTGTAATGGTTTTTTAGTTCTACTCTTTTCTATCCCAGTTACAACAATGACTTTATCCAATTCTGATATCCATCCTTGATTTTTTGAAGAAAAGCATCTATTTTCAAAGAACTCTGCTCTCCACACTATCTTTATTCAACCCAAAATATATTACAGTCCTGCTCCTAGTTTGATAGATGCTGCCTGTCATTTGTAGAGCATGTCAACTCTTCATGCTCTAGCAATAATGACAATGGCAGGAATCTCAGCAATCAGATGCCATATTACAGTTAGGCAAGTGTTCAATTCCAGAGATAACCAAAGCAAAGTCTACACAAAAAGTCAGCGTATAGATCCCTTGAAGTCATAAACATAAGAAGAAAAGTATTAGTAAGTAAACATCCTAGGGCAGAGTTATTTGTCTCTGCTAATTATTAATATTACCAGTTGTTTAGGAGATGCCTGGTGCCCACAGGTGTTATTTCTTAGAATAAAAATTCAAAAGTCAAAAGTTTGAAGAATACTTAGGGCAAAGACAGTGATATTAGCATTATCTCATAGCTTTCACCTAGCCTTTCAGACTAAATTGTCTCCAGAATTAGGGCTCTTGAATCTATTGTTCTCTCTTTCATATATAGTAGGGCAGAATTTTGATATTCAGTACAAGGAATTCTTATCAATAAAATTCATTTCAATATTGTGGAGTATTGAGTTAGAAGCCATATATCACTTAGTCCAAATTATGATGGACATTACAGACCTACTTACCTTTACACTGATCACAATTACTTTTAAGTTCCAGGTGTGTTTACAGCCCACCATGCCCCACTCTTTTCCACTGTGAGCTTAAAGATGTGTCACTCAGATAGCAATAATCATTCATAATTCATAATTACTATCTGGAAAATGGAAACATAGAAACCAGGACTCATCATACACATGATCTTGCTATTTAACAGCTTAGGTGGGGCATCTCTTCAAGATGAATCAAGAATGACCTTGCTTCCAGCCTAGCCCCTGAAACCAATATTCAGTGAATCAAACCTTGGGATAAGATTTGACAATTGCCTCTGCATATCTATAACCCACTCACCCCTCTGCAGCAATAATTGCTAAAGATCAAGAAAATGAATTTCTCAGCATCGAAGTGCTCAATGCTGTAAACTAGTTCAATATCAGAAATAGCTATGGTTTTATTTGGAAAAATGGAGAAAAGAAGATAGTCTATTTCAAGAATTTTTCAAGGGTTTACTCAATTTCATTTGGCCAAGGAAAACAATCAGAACCATTGCCCTGACCCCAAAGTAGAAGCCCCCCCCCAAATCTCTAAAGAATCAGCCACAAGCTTTAGAAGGTAAATTAAATCTCTTCCTCTTAGGGATTATTTTCTCCCTGAAGCAATTTAAAGTTCTGACTTGGAAATATGAAGGAAGGGAAAACTTTCTGATATTTCATGAAGAGTGCCCCCAAAGCCCAATTACTAGGAATTTGTTACATCATACTGTTTTAAACAAAGCTGAGTTTGAATCTTCAATCTAGGCAACCATATAGTTTATATGAGTTCAATTAAATCAAAAAATATTATTAAACTATCAGATGCCTCATAATCTAATGAAGAAATAACTAGGAAGAAAAAAATTGAAGTCCCACCTTTGACAGATTCTTTGTAACACTTGATGATTTATTTTTTTCTTGTTGCTCCAGACAACTTTCTAAGACTAAGTTGCTGAAAACATGTCAAGCTACTTCGGTAGTTTCCTCACTGTGGCATCATATATATCAATGAAATAATCAGGACCAATATCCATCTCTGTAAAAAATACTATGCTAGATGATAATTCAAGTGTTAAGTATCAAAGAGTAATTTAAAAATGAACAAAATGAGATCTTTGTGCTCAAGAAATTTATCATTTAGTTGGAAAGAGAGCACACCACACAAATCCATTCCCAGATATTCTTTGTGTTTTACACTTAGACTTTGTACTTAGATTGCATTTAGACAATTTTACTTAGACATTTAAAGCAAAGCATTTAAATTAAAATTTAATCAAAATATTGAATTTTGGTTTTTTGCCTCACTTCTACTCTAAACATGCCTTTACCCTCCTCCCTTCTTAGTATACAATTCCTTGTAACAAAATATTTGTTTCAAAAAGAGAAAAAGAATAGTTCAGTAAAACAAGCAACATATCCATTGATTCTGACAGTATTTACAATATTCCCCAACCATAGTTGCCCACAGAAGTTATTGTTTGTCCTTCATTCTTAAAGAGAATCATGACATCAGGAAGGAGATGACATGGCATCTAAGTGAATTGAATATAAGTGAGGAAGGACTGTGCAAGGTCACCTGCCTCACTTTACCCTCCAGTTTCATCTGATTCCAGTAGCAAGATATAGATCAAGACAACTAGAGATGACTGTGGATGAAATGGGAGACCTTGGCCTTTTTACAGATAAAATTTTTCCAGGTCTCAGTTTGCCAAAAAGGACGGAGATAACATTTTTAGCCCTTAGGTCCAAGCTTTGATATAATAATTTACCCACTGTTCATTTTGACTGTCTAATCATACCCGTGACCTTAGCAAAATAATTTAAGGTGTATGCAATTTCATTATTGGATATAATGTTTAGAATTTTCATTAAAGACTTAATTATGAAGACATAGAGAAAGAGGTCTCTGTAATTCCTCTTTTTTCCATCCTGGAAATCGCCCTCCATTTAATGCAAAATAAAAAGGCATTTCATTCTCAATTGTCCTTGAAATTAAACATCTTTGCACCCTTACTTTACTAATAGGCTAATATAATAATAATAATTACAAAAATTATACAAAAAAGAAAAAAATTATAAATTAGTTCACATGCAAACATGATTTCTAAAAGAAGTTATTCTTCTTAAGGGAGCATAGAAGCTTTCTTCAAACTCTAACATAGGGAGCTACTTTTTTTCTAACATCTCCAAATGACTATATGTATTTTTTGTCATTTGTATTCCTTCAATAAGCTTCTCTTGGACAACATATGAACAATAATTATTCTATGATTATTTTTGTTTCTTGATTTGTTTTTAGATTATTGTTTTTTAATATGATAGTGACAGGTTCTTCAACTTCTCTTTCTTCAAATGTTAATAGCTACTCAATTTTATCTGATTTCATCTTCTTTAGGGATAAATTTTTTTTTAATTTACCTGTAGTAAAAAAAAAATTTACCTGTAGTACTCAAATTTATCTGATTTCATCTACTTTAGGGATAAAATTATTGTTTTGTTTTGTTTTTTTAATTTACCTGTACTGGTCAGCCATTCATTATTGTTTTTTTTGGAATTGAGGCAATTGACAAAACTGACAATATAAAGTCCTTGCCTACAGTTCATGAAATCTGTTGCCAATTTCATAAAGATATAGTACTTGCATACAGTGCAACTAGGTCCACAATGGATAGTGCCAAGCCTAGAACTCAAAAGACTCATCTTCCTAAATTCAAATCTGACCTCAGACATTGATTCTGGGATCTTGGGCAAGTCATTTACTAACTGTGTGACCCCATTTGCCTCAATTTCCTCACCTGTAAAATGAGTTTGATAAGAAAATGGCAGTGAGAAGACTAGGAAGATGGCAGAATAGGTCAGAAAATTCCAAGCTCTCTAGATTTCACCCACAAATAAAACAAAATTATGCCTCAGGAAATTATGCCTATTATGCCTCATAGACTAGTAAAAACAAATAAGACTTGGAACAGAAGAGGGCTTCTCCTGGGACAACCTGAGAAGACTACAAAAAGACCCCAAAACCTGGATTTAACTGGTATGAAGTATAAACACCTTCAAACTAGCTCTCCAGTAACAGCAGGTGAGGGGATGCTAGGTTCAAAGGGATCCTCAACTCCAACCACAGGAATTTTGACCTCCTATGATGTGGGCAATCAGGAGTCTGAGTCCAGAAAGACTGAGGAAACATCTGCTGTTTAGGAATGCCAGGCCCAACTATGCTGCAGAAACATGACTCTAAATAAAAAGGAAATAGCACACTTGGTGAATACAGAGGTAGTGAGGCAAAGATGCTGCTGACTATGAGTATTTGTAGAAGGGTGGAGCTTTTGGTTTGGGGTTCCAAATCAGAGCCAGGATCTTAAATTAAGCTAAAGGCACCATCTTCCTTACCCCCAGGATTAGAGGTGCTTACACTAAAAGTTATCATTTTAAAAGAAATGAACAGGCAAAGAGAAAGAACCCAACTATAAATACTTAATATAAGAATAGGAAAGACTGGGGTTCACCTTTAGAGGAGGATAGTGAAGTAAAAAAAAAAGAAAAAAAAAACCTCTTCTATCCCAAAGTGTAATGATAAATGGCCACCTGCCCAGAAAGAATTTATAGAATTCAAAAAGACTTTACAAATCAAATGAGATAGATTGAGGGAAAAAAAGAATTATCCAAGAAAAACAAGAAGAAAAAAAGTTAACCAACTGGAAAAGGAGATACAGCCTTAAAGAAAAAAAAATCTTTAAAAATTAGAATTGGGGAAGGAGGAGCCAGTGAGGCTATAAGAGAATAAGAAATAACAATATAAAATGTAAAGAATGAAAAAATAGAACAGCATGTGAAAGATCTTATAAGAAAAACAACAAATCTTAAGATCAGATCAAGACAAGAAAATATAAAAATAATTGGACTAGCAAAAAGTTGTGACCAAAAAAGAGCCTTGATGCAATAATTCAAGAAATTGCCAAAGAAAATTGTCTTGGAATGCTAGAACATAAGAGGAGAGTGGGATCAAAAAGAATCAATAAGAAAAAAAAAACATTAATCACCACCTCAAAAAAGAACCTAGATAGAAAACACATAGGAATGTTATGGCTACATTTCAAACCCCACAGATCAAAGAGAAAATTCTACAAAAAACAAAGGAACAACAATGAAAAAAATTCAAATATGCTGGAATCATACTTAGAATTATGTAAGATTTAACAGCAGCGTCCTGAAATAATATATATCAGTAATCAAAAGATTACTAAATCAAAAATCAGCCAAAAATATCACATCCAGTGAAACTAAGCATAATATTGAACAAAAAAATGGATATTCAAAAAAAAATTGCAGAATTTAAGAGCTTTGTTCCAATCAACTCTGAACTCAAAAAGAAATTTAACATAAAAGAACCAACATCAAAAATTAATTCCAAACGACTCAACAAGGACAAATTGTGTTTTACATGGAAATATATATCACATTTAAAATCAACATTAGTATTTGAATAGCAGAAAAGAAAAATTAGAGCCGAACTGAGTATGATCTGATTCTAACAAGCAAAACTGTCTAGAAAAAGATAAGAATAATAATTATGTATGATGAAATGCAAAGGAAGAATTGACACAGAGGCATTAAAGGGGAAAGGAAGGGAAAACCTACTGACATTGGGAATGGGTTAAATAAGAAACAATACTTGTATACCATGATGGGTATAACACCCTCCAAAATATATAATAAAATAAAGGGGAATGTTTAGCAAGGTATATAGATTTATAGTAGTGAGACAAAGGTGTATAGGTTAATGAGAAAGGACCAAAGAGGGAAGAACATGTGGGGGGATAGGTGGCGGAGATTAAGGCAAGGCAAATTAAAGAATAGAATTAAAGTAAAAGAGTTAGCAGAGTTAGGAAATAAGAGATATATGCAAACAGTATAACAAGGATTAAGAGTAGAATTCATTAGAAAAAAAGGGCTTGTAATCATTGATCTTGGAGAAAGTTAAAGATTCAATCAAGAGAGAAATCTACATTATATGTCAGCCATATTAATGTCATTTTAGATGCGTTTACATATGTGTATATGTATGTATATATATGAGTGTATGTATGTAGATTATATATACATGAGTATATAAATAAATATGTAGGTGTGTGAAGATATATATATATATATTTATTTATATATATATATATATATATATATGCATGCCTGTGCTTAACTGTAGTCTTCTTGGGGAAAGTGGGAGGATGAAAAATGAAAAAAAGAAAATAAAGTAAAAAGTGTACTGTGGAGTCATGAAGTCAGTCACAAATGAAAACAACTGAATAACAGGAATATAATAAATGTATTTATATGTTTATTCCATTCCCCATGCACTTTAGTAGTTTAGCCACTTTAGTGTTCAGCACTTTCTGCATAGAAACATTTTTAGCAGATAGAATATTAGAATTTCTGAATTACTTTGTTTTATCTTATTATAGTATCATACAGAAAAAGCATTGCTTTCTCTGCTATCCTTTATATTAATTTAATTACCAGGACTCATTTATATGGAACTTGCCTGCAAACCTATGACACCCTCCTATCTGTTTCTGTCTTAGCACAGTTACACCACATTCACTAGGGTGCTAACCCAATCACTGACATTTCTGGAGCCTAAGCCAACAGCTTTCAGAGTATCAACCAGGTCTCAACAATAGGCATAAGTATTTTAGAGCCCACAAAATCTTTGATGTATTTCACCTTGGCTGTCATTTCCTTAATTTGCCATTACTCCAAGGCTTGATTTTATATTGAAGGATGATTTAGATACTTAATTGGTTATCACTAATTATTAGTTTACTGTTGGTTTTGTTGCTTGTAAAAATTTTGGCATATTTTGTTATTATGACATTCCTTCAAGGCTCACTTAAAATTACAATCCCAATATTCTCTTCTATTCTTTATTACTCTAGAGAAGTTCTGCAAGTGTTCCTGTCCACAGAGATTGCTCCTTCCTCTGAGTTCCTTTAGTCCTTAGCTTTTGATCTAGTCTTTAGGTGTACTTATTTTTGGTCAATTTTCCATCTCTCCAATTAAAAGGTAATTTCCTTAATTTCCTGAGGCAACTGAGACTCAAAACAATGAAGACCAACCCTTGGAAGAGGCAGGGTTAAAATAAAATCTCCCAATTCTAAAATCAAGGATTCTTTCAACAGAAGGTCAATGGGCTTTTAAGAAGGTTTATAATGCCTTGATACTTTAACTAGGTCTACTAGTATTTATATCATCAGGGAGAGAAATTTTACAATGCAATTTATTTTAAAAAGGGGGGGGGAGGTTGTTGCACACCACACAGTTAATTGAACTTTACAATGACCAGGATGCAAAAAACAAGGAAGAGTCAAGGAATGTTGTCTGAAGAAGGACCTATTCACCATTTTCCATTCTTCACAATTTTCCACCCAACTACCAAAGTAATATTTCAGGTGCATACATCTGGTCACATTACACACGCACTTCTACATATCTAAATTTCAATAATTTTTTATTCCTTCTAAGATCAATATATATTCCTTCTTTGAAATAAAACCACTTAAAATATGGTTCCAAATCACTTTTCTATCTTTCTTATTATCATAAACTGATTTTTAGCTATTCCTTTTCCTGACTCCATGAAGTTACCCAGTATCTTCATGCTTAGAATTCATATTTTATATCAGATTCTTGGACTCCCTACTTTGTTCAAAGCTCAGCTCAAATGTCATTTTTATATGAGGTCTTTGCTTCTTCCTCACCTTGAGCTACTCATGAATCTCTCCCCCAAAAAAGTTTTACATTTATTTTCTTTGTATTTGGTAGGTATTTATTTTAATCCATGCTCTCTCACAATAGAACTGAAGCTCTTTGAGAGGAAAAA
The DNA here is from genome assembly GCA_023553655.1 of Myrmecobius fasciatus. Classification (NCBI taxonomy): domain Eukaryota; kingdom Metazoa; phylum Chordata; class Mammalia; order Dasyuromorphia; family Myrmecobiidae; genus Myrmecobius; species Myrmecobius fasciatus. The sequence goes on from JAJPUD010016662.1 coordinate 19,587, forward strand.
AAATGTTTTATTTTTGTTTTATGTCAGCAGCATAAAATTTAGAGCCCATAAGATGGTGGGTTTACGTGGGTGTTTTACGTGGGTGGAACTGTGTATTGAGTAGACCTCTTAATCGGTTTTTTGCTGTTCTTCTATAAATTTCTATCACTCATTGGACAAAACTATAAGGCCTTGTACATTTATTTGCTAAAAGCTTTCTTGCCTAACAGCTGTTTAACTGCTTCTTTCACATCCTTGTTCCTGAGACTATAGATTAAAGGATTCATCATGGGAGTCATTACCCCATAGAACATGGAAATGAGTTTGTCTGTAGCTTGCAATTTATCTGAATTAGGCGATATTTTGGATTTGGGCTTCATGTACATAAACAGGATGGTCCCATAAAATATAATCACCACAGTCAGGTGAGCTGAGCAGGTAGAAAACGCTTTACTTCTCCCTGCAGCTGACTGAATCTTTAGGATGCTGGAGATGATTAAAGTGTAAGAGACAACAATCAGTAACAGTGGAGTTAATGTGAATACTGTAGTGGCTATTAACATGATAAATTCATTACCAGAGATGTCGGCACAGGCCAGTTTCATGACTGCCAAGATTTCACAGCTGAAATGATTTATGACATTATTCCTACAGAAAGGCAACTGGACCACAAGGATTGTTTGCACCAATGAGTTGACACCTCCTGCTACCCAGGAACCAGCTGCCATTTGCACATACACAATCTTGTTCATGATGATGGAATATCTCAAGGGGTTGCAAATAGCCACATAGCGGTCAAATGACATCATGGCCAGGAGTACACATTCTGTGGTCCCCATGGCCAAACCAAGGAACATCTGAACTACACATCCAGAAAAGGAAATGGTTTTTCTTTGAGATAAGAAGCTCACCAATGTAGGAGGAATAGAGGTAGAGGTGTAGCAGATGTCCAAGAAAGAGAGGTTACTGAGGAAGAAATACATGGGAGTATGGAGGTGAGGGTCCAGGATTCTGATTACAATGAGAATGCCATTGCCTAGAAGAATGATCACATACATTATCAGGATCAGCACAAAGAAAATGATCTCAAGTTTGGGATAGCCAGAAAGTCCCTTTAGGAAGAATTCTGTCACAATGGTTTCATTTATCTTTTCCATTTTACCTGTAGAAATTTAAAGAACAGAGAGCAAATGCTTTTACATTCAGAGCCATCACTGCCTAGCCACATCAGTGGATCATGTATCCACTTGGAGAATCAGTGTTGAAAATGGTGACCTCATCACTAATTATATTTGAATTTTTTTAAAGCCAAGTCTAAAAATTTCAATAATGTCAGCATGGAACTTGACCTTGAACTTTTATAAGTCTCTCTGCATGGACCAAAGGTAAATCATTAATGCAAAAATTCTACTCAGGAGCACCTGTTCCAAATAATGATATTTTTGCTGGATTCTCCTTGATGATTTAGTGGTTGGATTAGTCATAAGAAGGTGGAGAATCCTTGGACACAAAAATACTGCTCTTTCTCATTTATTGTTTATTTACTCATTGGCTAATGGGCTAATTTAGGTAGTTTCTAATTCTTTGTGATTATAAATAATGCTGTTTGCTTTATGGAAATGACTTTAAAATTATGCTGGGGCTCATCATATAGTCTTGATAATTACTAGATGAGGAGCAATATGATTTCAGCAATAATTTTTGTGTACCCAACTTACAATTCCATTAATGTGTAACTTTCTCAATATCCTGCTAGCAGTGTTTTGGCACTTTTGCCAATTTGACCATAAGTATGGGGCAACATTCCCCCCCCAAAAAAAATACAAAACTTATTTGTATTTTGTGATGATTAGTAAATTCAAGTATGTTTTGAAATGACTATTTACAATATTTATTTCCTCTTTTGTAGATTGTCTGTAGATTTTGTAGACAATCTTTGACCAGTGTGACTTGGATTTCTCATCAATTTTAGATTTATTTATTTATTTATGCTTTATTATATGTACACTATTTCTCCCATGCATTATGCTTATTTTTGAAATAATTATATACTTTTTGTTGGCACAAGTTTTATATATATATATATAGAGAGAGAGAGAGAGTGCCAAAATAAATTTTTAACACAAAAATTTTTATTTACCTTAATGAGTGAAATTAATATATTCCATTTTCCTTATTTTTAAAAGTTCTTATATAGACTAAAGTTTAATTTAATGACAAATTAAATTCCTTATATTATGTACTGTGAGGAAAGAATCTAAATTTATTTTTTCCCATATTTTTATTAAACTTTCTCAATCAATTTATGATATAATGAATTCTTCTTCTGGTTTTCATTTGCCGTATTTTTACAAAAATTTTACTATTTCTCATGAGAGTATTTACTATACTATGGTATAGTAAATAGAGAGTAAGCCTCTCATTCATGACACTCTTTCAAGTCTTGTCCTTGGCACATAACTGAGGAATATTAGATAAGTCAATTAACACTTAATATTGTTGAAAATTTTTTAAAACTACAAATTCCATCATTATAATCTAATTCTGCAAAGAAGAATGGCATTTTGCTTGCTATTAAAATATATCAATAAATTAATTTAATAACAATGATCATTTTTTCTAATCCACTCATGAATATTGAATTTCCTATTAATTATTAAGATCATCCTAGATCTATAAACAAAGTTTTATTTATTGTTACAAGTTACACAATGTAGAGGTAAGCTAATGCTCAGATAGTTAATATATTTATTATTTCCAGAAAGTAAGACATGGCTAGTGTACAGTTCACATATTTCACTAATATTGAAGAAAATACCAAGGTCACTAAGCAGTAAAGTGAATTTCTTGTGGTGAATTTATGGGAAGATATTGTCAGGAATGTATGTGCTTACATCACTGGAGGGAATGTCCATATGACTGAGATCATAGCTGTATTTACTGGATTTTTATTCTTATATTTTTTTGAAAGAAAAAAATTAAAATCATAATTTGGCTTATTTAATATATTAATTTTGAGGCTTTTGTAAATAACCATAATACCATTTGAAAATAATATTTTATTTTTGCTAGCAAGTTGTGATTTTATATTCTACTGTTGTCTACTCCACATGAAAAAAACTGAATACTTAAAAAAAAGAAAATATTTTATTCTCCATAACAATTAAATCACATGAACAATTCTTGTTTCTATTACTAATTTCATTCTAATAATTTATTTTTTTATATTTTCCCTACTACAGAAAATCCTAGGGGCAACTTGATTAAATTTTGAGCTTCATTTCATCTGTGAATAGGAGGAACACCTGTAATATTTCATTCACAATATCCTTATGAGATTCAAAAGAGAAAATGCATATTGTACACACTGATATAGAAATCAAATATAAATGAAACTTATTATAACTCACATTATATCATGTTAAATAGTAGAGTTCAAAATAGAAATATGGGAATTTTTGGCTTTTTTTAGTGCAACAAGGACATGCTCTGGAATTTAGGAAATGCAGAAACTAATTCCTGCTCATTAAGTATTTGGAAGATCCTAGGCATAGCTCTTATGATAATAAAGTTTTAAAAAAATATAATTTTCACTAAAACAACATAGCATTTAACTTTTATAAGCATCAAACCGCCATGTTAAGTTTTTTTTTTTTGTTTGTTTGTTTTAGTGTAGGAGCTGAAGTCATTCAGAAGGAAAAAGCCTTTTTCCCTTTGTATCCTGGTGTCTTTGGTATTATTTGTTTCAAGTAGCATTTTAAAGTAATACTAAGTTTCTTTTTTTCAGCACCACTGATTTTTGTTTCTCAAACCTGGGTCCTATATCATGGCTGTATTTTATTGAATTCTGTTTCATAAACTTCCTGAAACAAATGTTAAAAAGTAGACAATGGAGCCTAATGACAAAATGAATAACATCTGTTTTAATTGACATCTGAAATCTTTTCATTTCTCTAGAAAAGCATCCTTTACACTGGACACTCTTGGAGATTGACATCTTGGGATGGGGTTGTTGGGACCTCTGTGCAACCTTCCAATCAGAGCTTACAAATGGAATCACTGAATTGTAAAATATTCATTTAGGGCATGGCTAGTTAGAGCATAACTGGGACCTTTTCTCTGGGTCAGGTGGTTCAAGAATGAAATTTGCTTTAGTGGCCAAGAAACACCTGAAAGAGAAACATTGTGTTACCTAGTATGTTCCTGCTCTTCCTCTTTTACCTTCCCCATTATAGTGCTATAAGAAGAGAGCTGTTTTTAACATAGATTGAAATGAGAAGCCAGGTTTTTTAGATGATCTGTGGTACATGTTTTCTTTCTTCCTTCTCTATAGCTACTTATTATACATTATTCAATTTCTAATCATCACTCTTCTCATTCTACTCCCATGACAGCCCTTATATGCTGCTGAGTCTTACACTCATGAAAATCTAATTGTTTATAATAATGTTAGAGTAAGAGACAATACAGGAGACACATTGCCTCCATGATGTAACAAATACAGAAGTCATAGGTTTCAGAGTAATGTGATTTTTTTTCCAGAGACTCATTTTTCATGAATGAAACTACAAAGTTCATCCAGACATCAATTTAAATTAAGGATGGGATGATTTATTGAATAGTAGAACAAATGCTGGAAGTTAAAAGATATTACACATCAGGTCTTTCATATTTGTACTCTAAGGCACAAACAGTAACAAAATGGCACAACTTTTTTCTTCCATGTAATGGGGGTTAGGAGGAAGAAATGATGAGAGGAGAGGGGAGGAATATTGGTATTCACCCCAATATTAATGGAGATAGAATATATTGGATTATTTTTTATTCAATATCCACTCTAACCACCACCACCATCACTACTACTACTACTACTACTACTACTACTACTACTACTACACTACACACAAAACTACTGAGATAGAGTGAGAAGATCTAAACATTTTCTAAGCACTAGGAGTTCAGAGGATAGAGAACTATATACTTTGATAGGACACAAATATATACTTTCATGTCAACCTCATAATAATAGGACACAGAGCCATAGAATTTGAGTAAGATAGGATCTATACCTTAAACAGCTCCCATCAACCCAACTAAATATTTGATTGAAGACCTCCAGGAATGGGAGCTCTCTATTCTTTAAAGAAATATATTCCATTTGGGGGCATGACTCATTGTTAGAAAGGATTTCCTTACATGGAGCCTAACTCTTCTGCTCTGCAACTAATTATTAACTCAGTTTATTAGTATTCATCAGAGTAGTGCTCTATTGCTCAAAACTGACTGATCAGTATGGGGATGGTCTTCAATTCAATTTACCTTCTCTCAAAAGGTCATTCCTCTTCCTGGGATAGAGCAAACAGCAGATTTTTTTTCCCTTTTATGTTCAGCTTTAAATTTTTTTCAATCTCCTTTTGAAGATGTTTTTACTGATGGACTCGCAAAGAAGTCAGTCCTGAAAGAGAGAAGCATTACCCTAAGATGCCATGATCATTTACATCTTTCATAAAGCTGCTCTTAAAACAAAGAAAAGATCATATAAGTTCAGGACATTTTTATTCCTGAAAAACTATAAAGTTAATGTACTTAAATTTTAATTGTGTGCAAATGGAGAAAGACTGAAGAAAAAACAGAATTGCGTAATTTAAAATTAAGGACAATTTCATTTGGCAGGCAGCCCAGATAGAATCACTGACCCCACAGTGGAGGCCCAAAGATATTTCAAAAGGACAAACTATGGGCTATAAAAGGCACCTTAAATCCTGATTTGCTCTTAGGGACTTATTTTGTCCCTAAAGTAATTAATATTGTGACTTGTAGATCTTCAAAACTTTTAATACTTCAGGAATAATGCCCTAAAGACCTAATTAGATAGAAACCATTTTCTGATTTCCAATGGAAAGATTATCAGGGAGAAGTGTTTGTTCCAGATCCTTAATATACTTCATGAAAATGATAATTTCCTGTGCATCTATTCTAATATCTTTGTCCAAACTACTCAGTTTACCCTCTCATAGTTTATTGACCATAGAGTAAAATAACTTGAAGTCTCAAGTCTTGATTATTTGCAGTAATGAAGTAGAACAATAGCATGAATAATTCAAATTTATTTTCATGCAAATCAAAGGCACTCTGAAGATTCATGTCATATCCCCCAAATTGGAAAAGACGGAAAAAAACCCAGAAACTGTCAATGTTGAAAGAGGGAAGCCTGATACAATAATACAGTGTTGATAGGCCAATGAATTGTTCTAACAATTCTACAGAGCATTTTAGACTTATGTTATAGAAAGAAAAGGAAAAAGAGCCCAGAACAGAGCCTTGGCAGGCACACAGATTTAGAAATGTGATACGGATGAAGACCTCGCAAAATATATGGAGAAAGAATGATTAAGCAGGTTCGAGGAGAACAAAGATAGAGAAGTATCACAAAAACCTAGTGAGAAGAAGGTTCAATAGGAGATTATCAACAGAGTCAGGTATTATAGACTGCCAAGGATAAATGATGATTAAGAAAAGCAATTCGATTTGGCAGTAAAGAAATCACTGATAACTTTGAAAAGAACAGTTACAACAGAATTATAGAGACAGATTACAAAAGGTTTGAAAAAGATGAGGGGGAAAAAAGGAAATTGAAAGACTGAGTATTTTTCAAAGAGTTTAAGGGTAGCAGACATCCAGCACAAAAACTATTGGGGATGGAAGGATAAAATGAGAACTTTTTAAGGACAGGAGAAACATAGATATGCTTGTATGAAATAGATAAAGAGCCAATAGAAAAAGAACCAGTACATAAGGAGATATTGAATAATAGAGAAAAATTAGGATGTGAGGGCCAGTTTGCTGGAAAGTACTAGGAGAGACTGGACCAAGGGTACCTGTAGATGAGGTGATCTTGGCAACAAGATAAGATTCTTCATCAGAGAATGGAATAAAGGTGATTGTGAGGGATGCTGTCAAAGAAATATGATGGGAGTTAAGGGGGAGAATAGAGAGTTCATGCTGGTCAGCTGTAAATTTTTTGATGAATCATGATGTAAGATTGTTGGTTGAGGTTTGAAAAGAAATGAGAAGAGGGCATCTAGACACAGTGGATAGAGCACGAGCCCTGAAGTCAGGAAGATCTGAGTCCAAATCTGGTGTCAGACACTTAACATTCCCTATCTGTGTGACCCTGGGCAAGTCACTTAACCTCAATTGCCTCAGCAAAAAAAAAAAAAAAAAAAAAGAAGAAAGAAAAAACACTTCAAAGCATAAATGTATTTTTTTTAAATGATAAGAAGTATCTCTCTAAAACAATAGGAAGAATTATTTGTAATGAGATAAGATAAGAGCCCATTATCACAAATATTCAATATTGTATTAGAAATGCTAGCAATAGCAATAATAGAAGAAAAATAATTGAAGGAATCAGAATGGGCAGTGAGGTAATAAAACTATCTCTTTTTGAAGATTGTATGATCATAGACTTGGAAAATTCTAGAAATTCAATTAAAAATCTAATTGAAACAAAAATTTTAGTAATGAAGCAAGATTAAAATAAACCCACATAAATGATCATTATTTCTATATATCAACAACTAAACCTTGCAAAAAGAGATAGTTCTTTAAAATAACTATAGAAATAGAAAATACCTAGGAGCATATCAGCCAATACCAAATCAGGAACTATATGAACATAATTATGAAAAACTTTTTCTACAAATAAATGAGATTTAAATAATTGGAGAAATATTGTTTGTGAATGAGCCAAACTAATAAAATAAAATTTTCAATTCTTCATAAATGAATATGATTATTCAGTGCCATCCCCAATTACCAAAAATTATTTTATTCAGCTAGAAAAAATAACATGAAGAACAAAAAGTCAATAATAATAAAGGAATTAATGAAATAAAATGAGAGGAGATCTAGCAGTGCCAGATCTTAAACTATGTTATAAAGTGATAATTATAAAAGCCATCAGATACAGGTTAGAATAGAATGGTGGATCAATGTAATAGAGTAAATATACAACACAAAATAGTAAACAATTATAGTAATGTATTTGATAAATGTAAATTTAAGCTTTTGGGATAAGAATTCAATCTCTAGTAAAAGTTAGTGGGGAAAACTGAAAAGCAATCTGACAGACACCAGGTATATACAAATATTTTACACTATTTACCAAGATTAAATCAAATTGGATACAAGACCTAGATATAAAGGGAGAGAGCATAAATAAATTGCAAGAACATAGACTATTACCCATCAGATTTATGATAAGAAAGAATTACAAAATAAACAAGAGATAGAAAAGATTATAATATATAAAATGACAAATATTAATTACATTAAATTAAAAAGGCTTTGCATAACTATAATCAATGTAGCCAAGATAAGAAAGTAATCATAAAATTGAGGAAAACAAATTATAGATTGCTTCTCAGATAAAGGTCTCATATTTCAAATATATAAGGAATTTTGTCAGACATAAGACTATTCACCAATTTACAAATGTCAGAGGATATGAAAAGACAATTTTTGGATGAAGAAATCAAGGCCATACAAAGATATATGGGAGAGAATCTAAATCATTATTTTTAAAAAAACAAATTAAAACAATTTTGACATATCACTTCATGCTTATCAGATTGACTCAAATAATAGAAAGAGAAAATAGCAAATGTTGAAGGGGATATGGAAAAATGGGACAACAAACAATACACTGTTGTTGGAACTATACCAATCCAATCATTCTGGAAAGCAATCTGTTCCAAGATATTTCCTGAGGTGATCAGGGAAAAAGAAAATGAATATATATGTTCTAAAATGATTACAGCATCTCTCTTTTGTAGTAGCAAGGAATTGAGAATAGAGGGGATGTCCATAAATTGGAGAATGATTGAATAAGTTGGGATATGTGATTGTGATGAAATACTACTATGTTGTAAGAAATGATGAGAATCTTAATTATATGAAAATGTGGAAAGATTTGCATAAAAAACAGAGAGTGAAATGCCCAAAGGGATCATTGCTTCTGTAATAGCAATACTGGTGAATTATTAATATGAATGACTAAGTTCTTCTTAGTTTTTTGAATATTCAAATCAACTATAAAGGATTGTGATGGAAGATGCTATCCAAACCCAGAGACAGAATGAATATGAAAAAAGTATGTATTCTATAATTTTACATAAGTATCTATGTCAAAAATATCTGTGCCTTCTCTAGTGTAGGATTGGAAGGGAGGGAGGAAAACAAATTAAAACTCAAATGCAACAAAAAAATAAAAATTTTCAAAAAAGAAAAGAAAACATAACAAAGCTATCCAAAAGTGGCATTGTTTGGAGAGATGGTAGATTCTTTCTTTAGAGGTTTTCAAGGAGAGGCTTAATAACCTTTCATCAGGTATATTATCATGTGGCTTTCTCTCAGTAATGGGTTGGACTTTCCAACTGCTTAGATGTCTTCCAATACAGTTGTCATATATTCCAGTTAATATTCATAAGGATTTTAGTAAACTACATTGAGGTTATTTGAAATTAGGAGATCCTAGGTTTTTGTGATCTTGGATTTAAAGCTGGAAGGGATGTTTGAGATAACCTAGTAGAATTCTTTCATTTAACTGAAAAGGAAACTGAGATACAAAGAGTTCAAGTTACTTGGGCAAATTCACACAGTCTATTTAACGCAGATCCTCTTATTCCAAATTCTATACCAAATGAATCAATAGAGGGGACTAAAAAGCACTCCTATTAAAGCCACCAGTTCTTTTTTTGGTTTTGGTTTTGGTTTTTTTGGCAGAACAATTGGAGTTAAGTGACTTCCCCAGGGTCACACAGCTAATAATCGTTAAGTGTATGAGCCCTGATTTCAGGGCCATTGTTCTAAATACTACACCATCTATTTACCCCTAGCATTACATGTACATTCAGTTTTTACACATTTCCATATAAATCATGTTGAAAGAGAAAAATCAGAACAAAAAGAAAAAAAAACATAAGAAAGAAAAAAGTGAAAATAATATGCTTCAATCCATATTCAGTCTCCATAGTCCTCTTTCCATTCACAGTTTATTGAAATTGTCTTGGACCACTGAAATTATGAGAAGAACTAAATTTGTCATAGTTGATCATCACAAAATCTTGCTTTTGCTGAGTTCAATGTTCTGGTTCTGTTCACTTTATTCAGCATCAGTTAGTTTATGTAAATTTTTCTATCATTTCTTATAAAACAATAATATTCCATTGCTTTCTTATACATAACTTATTCAGCTATTCCCTAATTGATCCATTTCCACTCAATTTTCAATTCTTTGCCACTACAAAAAGAGCTACAAACATTTTTGCACATGTGGGTCCTTTTCTCTCTTTTCTGATCTTTTATGGATGCAAATCTTTTGGCACTGTGCATACCCTTTGATATGTACAGTTTGATAATTATTTGGGTATAGTTTCAAATTGCTCTCCAAAATGGCTGGATATGTTCACAACTCCATTAACAATTCATTAGTGTCCCAGTTTTCCCAATTTTATGTAATTCACAAATTGAATAAATATCAAAGTTATTTATAATAATGCTAAGGAATACATGAGAATGAAATAGAATTTGGGCAAGATTTGAGACATACTTTTTAAAATATAGATATTCTTTTTAAAAAAATTTATTTATTGGGCGGAGCCAAGATGGCGAACTGCGGACAGCTTTCTCTGTGAACTCCCTCCCACATTCCCTCAAACCCAGACAAAGTAAGCCTTAAAACTGGTTTCTGAGTGAGGTCCTCGCCAAGCATTTGGACTACAACGCACTTCTATAAAAGATCTACCTTGAAAGAACTCCGGAGAAGGTTAGCCTCAGGGGAAATCGGCCTCTGGTCGCGATCGGACTACAGCCGGGGCGGAAGTCAGGGCTGCGATAGAGGGGCGGATTTTGGGCACCCAGGAAGCCCCTGGGAGACGCCTGGGCCACTTTGCTCTGCTTGCGGGCAGGTGCTTTGGCAGATCTGCCTTTGGAAGGGGGTGGATAGAGAACATCTGAAAACGTGGTCCTGGTGCGAATCTAGCCCGACCAGCCTCAGACCGGAAGTCAACTCGGCAAACTGCCCCAGGGCAAATATAAATTGTTGCAGTTTTCTCGGCTTTTGACCAATATCCCAACTTTAAATCATGAGCAAGAAGCAGAAGAGAGCTCTCACCATAGAAAGCTTTTACGGAGAAAAAATAGAACAGTCCCCAGATCCTGACATTATGAAAACAATCCCAGATGAAGCCACAAAGGCAGACTTAAGTTGGTCTCCCTTTCAGAAGGCTTACCTGGATGATTGCATTAAGAATCTCAAAAGAGAGCTAGAAGAAGAATGGGGAAATAAATTGAGATCAGGGCAACAGAAATATCAAAAACTGGAAAATAGGACTGGTGAATTGGAAAAAGAAAACAGTTCACTGAAAAACAAAATTGGTGAATTGGAAAAAATCACCAATTCACTGGAAAATAAAAATGGTGAACTGAAAAACAAAATTGGTGAATTGGAAAAAGACAACAATTCACTGA
>JAJPUD010016663.1:0-33394 GCA_023553655.1 Myrmecobius fasciatus
TGGAGAAGACTGAAGCAGAGATTAAATAATTTACCTAAAATCACTTAACTAATTAAGTCTGAGTCTGAATTTTAACTCAGGTCTTCTAGCTCCAGACCCAGTTCTTTATTCTGTACCACTTGGTGGCTCACTATTGCACTTGGACAAGAGGGAAGTCATTCAAGGTTGAACTAGGGCAGTAAATCTGGAAAGGAAAAGGAATAGTGCATATAGGAGATGTGCAAAGACTGACAGGCCACAACAGCTGACTGTTTAAGACATCAATGTCTTAGTTTGAACCCGGTGACTGAATGAATAGTATAGTGAAACTTAATTTCCTTTCTCTTGGGGATGTAATGACCTCAAAAGAAATATCTCATAAGCCTGTATAGTGTTTTGAAAACACAAATAGCCAGATGACCTGGGTTCTAGCTGTAGGACTTTAGGCATAACACTTCTAGGCCTCAATATTTCCAACTGTTAAAATTTTTAAAAATTATAATCTGGGGGGCAGCTAGGTGGTACAGTGGATAGAGTACTAGCCCTGAAGTCAGGAAAACCTGAGTTCAAATCTGATCTCAGACATTTAACATTCCCTAGCTGTGTGACCCTGGGCAAGTCACTTAACCTCAATTGCCTCAGCAAAAATTTATAATCTGAAATGATATTACTCAAAAGTTTATCAGTTAAGGTCCCTTCCATTACTTTGTTAATCCATTATTTCAAGTGGATTCTATTTGCATTATTCAGACTTTCCTCTGGAAAAAAAGGCATTTTTAATAGTCAAAACTTTTTCCCACTTAATTACCAACTTTAATTAATCAAAACCTTTTACTGAATAATATCACGTAAAGAAAGCTGGACTGCATTATCATTGTGAGTTCAATACCCATGATTTGGTAATCTATATAAGGCTATGGATCTCAAATTGAAATTAGATAATCATTCTGACCACGTGATTTTTTTAAGCTTCTCATTGTCATTTTGCAGTTTCCTGAATGCAGGCATTCTACCTTGTTGGACATTAGGGGAATTAAACCAATAAGGGCCAAGGGACCAGAATGAATGTTTCTTCTCTGCTTGGACTCCTCCATGCCTTAAGTAAATTATCTCCTTCTGGAGTGTAATCACAATTTTTTTTTAATACAGAGAGATATGTAGGTATGATTCTGAAATATTATCTTCCTATTTTTTTTTGAGGCTGTTCCTGATATATTTAAAGTCTAGACATGAAAGTCACAAAAACTTGATACAGGGCTGTCTGTAGTTGACTGCTTGTTAGTGAAGAAATTTTATCTTCATTTTCTAATCTCATGGAAATTAGATAATTCTCATCTATTTCCCAATGTAAAAAAAAAAAAAAAAAAAGATACCAGGCAATAGTCCCACTGTACTCTGTTCTGTACTGTTCACATGCTATCTGAGGTACTATATTCAGTTCTGGGTACTATCTTTTCAGAAAGACTTTGAAAATGTGACACAGTGAAGAAAGGATGACCAAGCTCATAAAGATATGACATATAATAAAAGCTAGATGAAATGGTGATATTTAGCCTACAGATGAGATTTGAGTAGTGAGCAGCCAAAGAAGGATGTTTTCAACTTGTAGAACAGGATTTAGACTTGTTTAGCCAGTATCCAATCAGAAGTGAGAATCAAGAGCAGAAGTTGAAAAGAGGAAGATTTATCCTCAATGCAAGGAAAAAACTAGCTAACAATTGGAAGTGCACCAAAGCAGAAAGGGAATCTAGGTGGCACAGTGAATAGGATGGTGGGTTTGGAGTCAGGAAGTCATCTCTGGAGGTCAAATCAGGTCTCAGACATTTACTACTATGTGACCTGGGAAGGTCACTTAACCCTGTTTGCCTCAGTTTCCTCATCTGTAAAAGAAGCTGGAGAATGAAATGGCAAACCACTCCCATATCTTTGCAGGAAAACCTCAAGTGGAATCATTAAGTCAGACACTGAAATTACAGAGCAACAACAGCAAAGCATCATGAGTCTCTTCTGAACGTAATGGATTTCTCTTCACTAAAGATCCTAAATCAGAACCTGCATGACCTCTTTTGGAGGATTTTAGAAATTCTTAGTTGGATTATATGACTTTGAATTCTGAGATTCTATGATAATTGTTCATTGTTCCAGTGACAGGGCATCCCAAAAGCCTTAGTGCAGTTTTAAATTGTTAAAGTTTTAGTTACACTGTTAAATTCAATAATTGATTATTAATTCATTATGCCCCACTTAACAAATCATTTATATTAAATATTAAATTAAAGCTATCATATTAAACCTTTAGTTTTAAAGTATTAAGACTTTTAGTTTACATCTTGAGCTATTTATGCTCCCTTTATTCTCATATTAAACATATGAATGATTTAAAAATTTTGTAAAATTTTATTTTTTTTATATATGGTATGGTAGACACTAGAAATAGGCATTCTGGGCATTTGGTCTGTACCATCCTGATTCAATTGTTGTCCTCTGGGTGAACATAAATGCTTAAAGGTTTAAAGTATCTATCCTGAAGACTCTCCTGCATATTACAGTTTGCTGTTCCAGCAGAATGGGCTTTTGTTACAAAACTCCCCCTGGCACCTTCCACTTTAGTTTTTACTTAAGTTAATTCATTCATAAGGCATTTTCTTCTACAAAAATGATATAAACAATTCGAGTTTCTTTTTATGTCATGTATTTCAATTAACTGATAATCATATACAACCCCTCCCCCAAGCCCATAAGTAACTTTATTGAATTGATGAAAGAGAATTCTAGCTTGCTTCTGCTGTTACTTAAAACTGAACTTTGCAGCCATTTCTAAGACTGGCTCTCTTCTGTCCCAGCTTTAAAAACCCATAATAGCAACCAAAATTGGCATTTACTTTTGCATTTAGGGTGAACCAGGGTTAAATGGTCTTAAAGGATTGAAGGGTGAACCAGGTCAAAAGGGTGACAGAGGACCCCTTGGTCTTCCAGTAAGTAAAGAAAACTATTCAATTTTTAGTACAAATCTCAGACTTGTCTTTCTATTTTAATCCAATTACTCTGGTTTACTCAGGAGCATTTGAATATTGTGGATATTCCTTTGTCAAAAGCATCATCTTTTGGAACAGAGCTCAGTCCCATTCAATTTTTCCTAGAGTCTGCATTTTTGTCACTTTTGCCACCTCATTCAGTTGTATACATGCCAACTCTCTCCATACGTTAATGAAAGTTATCTCCCTCTTCCCTCTTAAAACCTACACATGCATTATTTCACATGATTCCTCCAAGAATATATTTTCGTAATTCAGTGTAGATTAAGACTTCTAGAAGTTCTTTTTGACCCCAGTACCATATTTTGTAGCTTCCTAGCATATTTGCATATTTGCAATTGGTCATTGTTCATGGTAGGAGGACAATGCTTTTTGCTTCCCTACATTAATCCTATTGTCTTCTGAATGTTTCATGTTGTTTCGCACATAACATTCCAGAAGGTTGTGGTACATCTTGAACAGGGGGATTTTTAATTAGTTTTCAAAACAATAAAAGATTCCTCTTCCTTCCCCACTGTTCATTGCAAACTTCTCTCTACAACTACCAGAAGAAAAATGGGACTCGATCTAAGTTTCAATCACATTAAATTCTTATCAAATTTAAACAATCTTCCAATTTAGAGTTTAATAAATTGCAAATAATAACTAGCCAAAAAGTCAATTATTAGTTGCCTGATTTTTTAATGTAGTCCAAAAGGACTACATTATTTAATTTTCTAGAAAAGTTTCAACTATTTCTGTGCCTGAAAAATTTCTATCATTCTTCCCCAAACTTGACAATATCCCAGGTCATCACCATCATGACTCTCAAAGAGCATCTATAAAGTACATGACTGGCTTGAATTTTCATTTTAAAAATTAAACTTCCAAAAATGATTTCTTTCAATCAACCTTAAATAAAAGTCCTGGGGGTAATTGACCCAGGGCATTGACCCTGAAGTCAGGAGGACCTGAGTTCAAATCTGGCCTCAAACACTAAATACTTCCTAGCTGTATGACCCTGGGCAAGTCACTTAACCCCAATTGCCTCAGCAAAAAATAAATAAATAAAAGTACTGCCTAGTTACTGTACTAAATAGATAATGTATAAATAAATAAATAAAAGTACTTGCCTAGTCTATAGCAGTTGCCTAAATACTGAAACAAAAGATAATTCTGTTGGATAAGTAGGATTACTCATCCTTTTTTTGTTGTTGTTAGAACACATACCTATAAATGTATATAAGTAGCATCATTTGTACTTCTTGTAGTAGAAATCAAACCCCCCCCAAGGCAAAAGATAGGAATACAAGTTAGTTTACCTGAAATCTAGCCAAGAAACCTCAAAGCCAGTGTCTTATCTTTCTTAAATATTCAATCACATCAATGATATGAGTAAAAAGAGCTTGTATAAATATTTACTATTTAAAAATCTATCATCCATGTCAAGTCAAAAACAATACTTACAAATCATGCTTGAAATAAGCACTAGAAATCTTTCAGGTGCTCAGTTTCAATTTTTTACAATTGATCCCAGGCTGAATGTTCCTTGATTGATCAAGGATCAAACAAACAAACAAACAAAAACCCATACATTTTAAAAATAATAATAATCAAAGAAATTGAAATAATTACCATATGATCTCTGATATGTACTTTATTTAGGGATGATGTGGATTTAGTATATTTTATTTAACTATTTCATTTGTCTTTTCAAAGTGGTCCCTCTAGTGGTAAATGAAATGAATGTCTAATGGTCTAGCAAGATACCTATCCAAACCTTTTAGTCTGATAGAATCTATTAAGAGTCACCTAAGCCCCTCACCAAAGTCACACTTTGTAACCTCACCAGAAAAAAGAGGATGGATGGAAGGTGGTGAGGGAATACAGTTTTTGTGTTTTGTGGCATAGTTTCCTTTGGTAGGCTGGTACAGCCTATGAGCTCCTCAGAATATTTTTTAAAAATAATTGAAGGAAATGCTGAATTTCAAAAAATTTCTAAATTTTAGAAGTTAGTGAAAATAAAAATGCACCTTTATTTTCACTAACTTCTAAATGAAATTTAAATTATTAAAAAAAATTTTAATTTTATTTTTAATTTTTGGAAGGAAATTTTTATAACCGCAATTAAAAAGCACAACTTGCTATTCCTTTTGAACATACAACAAAATTATCATATAAATTCTTTTTCTTTTTCTTTCCTTTCTCCCCTTCCTCCCCTCCATCCTAGAGATGGCTATCATTAGACACAAATAGGCATATTTTCAGAGTCCTTGAAATCTTACCAAAGACAGTTGAAAATCCCTGGCTTAATCACTTACTTTATCATTCCTCCCCCCCAAATTCTAACATGCAAAACTGGATTTTCCCCCCCTTTATCATTTGGAAATGTAATAGCTGGCTCTTTAAATAAAGTTTTTCTTAGGATAGCTAGGTGGTGCAATGAATAAAGCACTGCCCTTGAATTAGAAACACCTAAATTCAAATCTGACCTGAGACACTTACTAGCTGTGTGACCCTGGGCAAATCACATAACTGTCTCCAAAAGGGGAGGAAAATGAAGCCTTTCTTATGGGATTGAACCACTTTTTTTTTTCTCTCCAGAATCTATAAAGAAATGACTATGTTGTGAATTTTATAGTCCATATAAAAAAATCATGTTACAAGTCCAAATGGCATCTAGGTAGAACTTAATGGTTATTAGAGTAGATTTTTTTATTCTACTTTAAAACTCATTAGACTGATTTTTAAATAAGGATTTGTGGGATAGAAATGCCATGAAAATGTCAGAGTCTGTGGGACATTTATTGTTGTGTGTTGTTTTTTTTAACTAACAAGTTGTAGCAATGTGATAGTTTAAAACCTATAGTCACAGATTCTGTTGTTTGAATTGTTATATTTATTCATCAGTTCTACTTACTAATTTCATGTTCTTGTCATCTGTGTTGCACCCACCAACTATGCTTCCAACCTAACCATACAGGGAGCATCTGGCTTAGACGGAAAGCCAGGATCCCGGGTGAGTCTCTTGTCTTCCTCTGCATGCTTTCCTCATGAGTTTGTGGTGCTATGTGATACATCTCTTGTCTCAGTTTATTTGAGTAAATGATGAATAATGTTCTTAGTGCTGAAATGGAAGAGGAAAGCAAACATGCTGAAAGGACTGGAGGAGTGAAGTTGCAGCTTTCTGTGGATAAAGCCCAGAACTACCAAAAGACTTATTTTCAGGGTTGAAACCTGTCTAAATTCTGTTTACTTTACAGATGTCCATCTGTACGGCTCATTTCTCCACAAAAACTCAGTTCTCTTGTATCAGTCTCACATTCCATGTAATTCCATGGGATCATTTCTCCAATAGCACTAAAGAAGATTTGATTCCAGCCTTTGTTTTTACTTACTGTTCATTCTCTGTTTATGTACATTTCAAAAAGTATATAACAGCATTAGATAGATAATCCTTATGTAAACATATTTTCTCTTTTAAATGAGACATGTCTCTTTATTGCAGCTCTGCCTTCTGTCTTGGGTTTGTAATAACACTATTTCCTCCATATCTTGGATTCTAGCATTTGAAATGTTTTGAGAGTGGCTTTTGAAGCTAAAGGAAGTACCAACTGAGATTGAGTGTTCACAAGCATATTAGATTAGATTTCTAGAGACTGTTTTTTAAATCTAGATTGCCTTTTCATCAATTTTCCCAGTATGTAGCCTACCAAGTAGAGAATCAGTAGGAATTATTCTAAAATACTTTCTGAAACTCCATATATTTAAAAATAAACCTTTCAAAACACTTGTCCAAACAGCTTTTCTTAAGAGTCTCCTATATGCCAGCACTGTGCCAAGTAGTAGAGATATAAATACAGAAATCAAATAATCCCTGACCTTATAGAATTTATATACTGTTGGCAATCTAAACAGTCTTCCTGGAACTAGCATTTCTAGAAGTCAAAAGAAAAAACATATAAAAGGCCAACTTCTGTTATTATTTAAAAATAAAACAGCCAGCCTTTAGGCTGTCATTCTTTTCATTGAGATTTCTGTGTTTCTTTCTATATGCTATATTTATTCACATAACTCCCGCTTCTTTTAGTGGCTATTTTACCACTAAAATGGGAGGAGAGAAGAAATCCTACTAGCATAAATTGTTCAGGTTGCCTGCTGCTGCTAAAGGAATAATCCTAGGGATTATGGTTATATAATTCCTTCCCTTCACCCAGTCTTCTTCCTCCCCCTCTTTAGCCTTCTCCACCTACCCCACTCCCTCAATAGATCCTCGGAAGATTGGATCTGAGCAGGGAAACTTTGGTGACCATTACACTTCATTTGACTTTCAGCAAACAAAGTAGTTCAGCTCTCTTCCAACTGTTCTGGCCAAGCCTTCAGAGGAACTCCAGCTGCTGTTGACAACCAAAGCAGCCCACCAGAGGAAAATAATGTGTGGGGGATAAGAGAAGTTCTGTATTTATGCCTTGAAAATAGAGTATGGGAGAGGAGTGAAATGTGAAGAGAGAAGATATGTGAATAAATACAATGAATTGAAATTTTTACAATTATTGGAATATGCCACTCATCCCTAAAACCTTTGAAAAATAGTTAACCTGAAGAAATCAACTATAAGAAAAAGATTAGGAGCATTAAAATTTCTCTATGGTCTCCTAAGGCAACATTTAATCACTAAACCTCTATGCTTTTTAGAAACATTTGAGTTATATTTCTGGTACATTTTCTCTTCTTACTCTTTTTTTAGGGTACAGATGGCCCTATTGGACCCCATGGACCTGCAGGTCCTAAAGGAGAAAGAGTAAGTTCCTCTTCTGTTTCTGCAGTTGTTCAAATGAATCTGTGGAATGAAGAAAGTTCTACAAAAATGGGCTTCCATCTTTTTCTCCCTAGAAGAATGGATGCAGTTATTCAATGTCATTAAAGTATAGATAAGGTCAAAAATAATAATAATAAAATAAGGAACAGCCAGATTGTACAATAGATAAAGCACTGATTCTGGAATCAGGGTGACTTGAGTTCAAATCCAGCCTCAAACACTTAACATTTCCTAGCTGTGTAACCCTGGGCAAGTCACTTAATCTCATTTGCCTTACTAATACTAACAATAAAGATAGAGGGTCCTAAGTTCTCTTCTATGAAGAAAGAGGGTTTTGATACTATAGGGAAGATGTTTTCACATGGCATTGCAGAAAGCAGTAGGACTAAAATCTCCAGGATTTGGAAGGCAGCCTTTCATACCTTATGCATTAAGAAGAAAAAACTATAGCTTTCTACCTCCTCCCTCTTAGTAAAGAAGATCAAAGGACACAAATCATTATGATCACCCCCACCACCAAATAAAATGAAACTTTTTTTTTCCATTTTATCTCTCAAAAAACCTCTTCCTTCTCTAGCCATGAGAAAATAATTTCAGAGTTTTAAGAGGGAAATTTTTTTCCTTTACCCTATAGTTTGAAGAGACTCTCTTTGCTTGTTGGTTGAGAAACCACAGGATCAATACTAAAATTTGCTGCAACAGCATCAATTAATCACGATTAGAGGCAATTAGATGACACAATGGACAAGGTTATAGGCCTAGAGTAAGAAAGACCCAAGTTCCTATTTAAACTCAGATAACTTGTAAACCTCTTATTTGTCTCAATTTCCTCATTTGTAAAAGGAACATAATACCAATATCTATTATGCAGGGTGTTGTGAGGATCAAATGAGATATTTGTAAAGCACTTAGCACAGGGCCTGGTATGTAGTAGATGCTTAATTATTTGTTCCCTCTATCCTTTTTTCAGAGAGGAAAATTCTGAGGTTTTCAGGTCTTTACAAAAATGTATCTTTTCCCTCAGATATGCTTATCCTCTTATCTACAATTTCATCTATGAATTCTACAGGCAAAAGAGGCAATGTTTATCTAAATTTAAAATAAACACTTTAACATTTAAACAGACCTTTAAGTTTTCCACCAATGTGATATCAAGAAAAGCAGTG
Organism: Myrmecobius fasciatus; assembly: GCA_023553655.1. Classification (NCBI taxonomy): domain Eukaryota; kingdom Metazoa; phylum Chordata; class Mammalia; order Dasyuromorphia; family Myrmecobiidae; genus Myrmecobius; species Myrmecobius fasciatus. The sequence goes on from JAJPUD010016663.1 coordinate 8,979, forward strand.
ACTATTTCTAGAAATAAATCAGTAAATCTCCCAAGTTCTTTTGGCAGCATGCCATGAGACTAGAGTAGAGGGGCTGAATTTGACCAACTGGCAAATCAGCTGTTACTTCCGATGGCTCCTGATGTGTCACAAGAGTATCAGGTCTCTTTGTTGGAGCAGAAACAATCAAGAGATCAGCCCTGGGAGCCAAGACTTCCGTTGATTGCCTAGTTGGAGCCAAATGGAGCATCATCAGTATAAGAACTACACTGGAATATTCATTCAGAATATTCGAGTATTGAAAGAGAACCTAGCATCAGGTCTCTGGAAATACCTCTTATCAGGATATTGGGGACACTGTGGCCATTCATCTGGTGTGGTACTGCTTCAGCTCAACTGCCATTTAAAAAAAAATTACAGGGTTGGGGAAAGTGACATTAGAGCATATTAAAAAGCCCCAGACAAATGAAGCCAGCCTAAATGAAATCAAGCTTTTAGGCAGGCAAATTTTCATGAATGACATTAGTTCTCTGCCTTATTCCCTGTCAACAGATGCTTGATTCCTATGACGATGGAAATACTGATCAGTTCTGATGAAACTATTTAAATTGATAGTTTAAAAAAGAAAAACTTTCTCATCTTGGTATCTTGGCAACTAGATGGTACAGTAGATGAAGTACTGGACCTAGATAGAATCAGGAAGACCTGAGTTCATATCCAGCTTAGACAATAACTGTGTGTCCTTGGTCAAATTATTAAACCTCTTAGTTTTCTCAGTTGTAAAATGGAGATAATAATGGCATCTAGCTCAAAGGGTTATTATGAAAAAAAATAGAAATAATATCTGTAAAGCACAATGTTCTAGTTGACTAAATGCTGGGTCTGAATACGGACCTGGAAACAGGAAGATGCGAGATCAAATTTAGCTGAGATACTTATTAGCTGTATGATGTTGGGCAAATCAAATAGCTTGCCTCAGTTTCTTCATCTGCTATTTACTAGGGGCTAATGGAGATCAAATAACATTTATTAAGTATATTGTAGCCCTCAAGCTATGTAAATAGTAGTTATTATTAGTAATTATGATGAGGAATTATTAGTAACCTTTTAATCATCAATTAACAATAATAATCAGTAATTACTAAGTACTTTTAGCATTCAGTACCTAAGATTTTAAGTTATAAACAAGTTTCTGTACTCACAGAAGGTATTCTCTGCATTAATGGAATCACAGGCCTAGATCTTCCCAAAATAAAACAAAAACCATACCTTGGACAACTTCTAACAAGAAGAATTAATAATTTTTAAATGCCCTTTGAAGAAGCAGCAGTAAATTTATACCATTTCAATTAGGTTTAGTAATAGATATCAAAACATTTCATCCTTGAAACCCTTGAAAAAAATCCATACTGTAACAAAAAAAAATTCAATTACAATATTTTAGACAAATAAGTTCTCTGATAGAGTTAATGGAAGCTGGCTACCACAGGACCTTCACCTATAATTTTAATAAAGTAAAACCTGTGTGTTACAATTGTGAATTACACATAACAAATTGTTTGAAATGATTCAGACTATTTCTCTGGAATTTTGATAGAATGGTATGGGTAAACTTTAAAGAAAAACTTTATAGATAGGCTAATACAAATATAAAATGTGTGTATATGTATTTATTATTTTTTTAGGGTGAAAAGGGAGCTACTGGAGAACCTGGACCCAGAGGACCTTATGGTTTGCCTGTGAGTTGACTGTAACTTTTATTAATCCATACATTAATGAAATTAACCTATTTTCCCAATCATTTCATAATAAAATAAACTATGTAAAATACATCCATAATTATGTATGCTTCAGCAATACCATTATCTTTTCTTGAACTCACACAAACACACACAGAGAAGAGAGAGAGAGAGAGAGAGAGAGAGAACGAACTAGAAAATTCTTTTAAATTATCCCTGGAACAAACCAGGGTAATGTACAATTTTAACTTCAAGTTGTTTCTAATTCTTCACTTGTAACATTTGATTTGACTAGGTGCCCATCATTGAAAGTTTAGTGCATCAAAAATAGATACAGGGGCAGCTAGGTGGCACAGTGGATAGAGCACCAGCCCTGAAGTCAGGAGAATGTGAGTCCTCAGACACTTAACACTTCCTAGCTTTGTGATGCTGGGCAAGTCACTTAACCCCAATTGCCTCAGCAAAAAAAGCAAACAAACAAACAACAACAACCAAAAAATACATACAGAAATTCTACCAAGAAATTAGAATTTAATAACCTTACTACTCAGTTTATTTTTTTCCACTTAGCTATATGAAACTAACATTGAATAGCATTAATGTTATTCAATGTTATATAGAAAGTATTATTACTGTTAAAATTATCTTTTCCAAAATTATTGATGCTAATGCTTATTTCTCCTGTTCTATCTTGTGGTGGGGCCCTACACATCAGTACCCACAATTCCCACAACTCTCACGAGATTTGAATATACAGTTCTTAAGAACTTTGTCTGTCACACTGATCTAATTAAGACCTCACTACAAATGTGAAGAGAAATTTGCCTTAGAATAATGAGTGTTCTGTTGGGAAAGCTAAATCTGATATATCACTATCTTTTCATTTGTCTTCTGAAAATTCTCAGGTACATAGAAATGAAGTTATAAAGGAAATAATGAAATTTATATAACTTTAATTGATACAAGGAACATTTTGCTAAAATTATAATATAAAAATAATATAAACATACAAAATTTTGTTAGAATATAATCAATTTTTTTACTTTTACTTTACATATGTCTTCTTTCTTTTTAAATAAAAAACAAATAAGACTTAAACTATGAACTTAACACATTCCAATTTTGAAATTGATAGAATCAAAGCAGATTTCTTCCTGAAATTGAATGAATCACTGAACTTGACAGAGAGAGTATATTGTTTCAAGAGTATGTATTATATTATAAGAAAGGATAGATTAATCTTCACTGGATTGTGAATTCACAGGTTGTGAATTCTTTTATCTTTGGCCAGCATTTATTTACAAAATGTACTTAAAAGTAGCATTTTAAAAGCTTTCTCCCTTCAAATTCTTTTAATTTAGAGAGACCAGAAGTATCTTCAATAAAACTTGATATAACATTTAACAGTGAAATATACTTCTCTTCCTTCACTGTGAAGGAGCTAGAATATTTTTAATTTAGAAGTAGCTAAAAGGTACAGTAGATAGAGTGCAGGACTTTGAATTAATTTTAATCAATTCAAATTCTACCCAAAGTTATTAACTATAGGACTGTGTAATATTTGCATGTAATATTTGTAGGAATTATGAATCACCATCTTTAACTTGGCAGAAGAAACTCAACTAAAAGTTCAACTTTTCTACTTCTAAAGTAGTCATTTTGATATTTGTGTGCTCATATTCTAGCACAACCATCCTGAGTAGTGTGTGTCCTGAGTAGGGAAGCAATAGCCTAAGCTTAGGAGCAATAATGTAGCTCATATGGTTCTTTGGCAGGGGAAGGATGGAGAACCTGGTCTTGATGTAAGTAAAACTTACAATAAACATATTCCTATAGTAACAGATACTAGTGTGTTTATGGCTATAACAGCATGGATATTGCTTATTTATTTACCATTCACTGTACATATTAGGAATTTAGACTAGTATGAAATATATCACAAGTGTTTGTATGTAATGAATATAGGGTAGTAAACAGTGACATTTTAAAATTACTTTCCCAGATAAAAATAGTATCATGGAAAAACTGCTAGATCTGGAATTAAAAGACTTGAATTTAGCTCATAGCTCTGCTTCTTATTGTGCCAGTGGAATCTGGCCTAATCACTTAACCTCTCTGAGCCTCAGTTTCCTAATCTGGAAGTGCAGGGATTAGACTAGATAACCACTGAAATTCCTCCAATTCTTCATCTCTGAGCCAGTAATTTATAACTAGTGCTTAGCGCACAAAGCAGCTGCCTAATGAGAGTTGACAAAGTTAAATAGAATTGGAATGAAAGAAAATTTACTTATGATTTTACTGGTGGAGTCACATCTAAATTATATAATAATGCAAAAAAATACAAGCAGTGCTCACATTTGGTGATGTAGTTTCTGTAACTATTATTAATATCATTATTAATTATATTTAACATGATTAACATTAATAGTTAACAGATATATTGTTTTAAGGTTTACAAAGCTTTATATATATTATTTCAAACATTGTTCAGTTTTCTCTTAATCCCAGCTTAATCTAAAGTGTATACTATCTCTAGTTTATATGTCCTAGAATATATTAGCCATGAATGTCTCCAGAGTCCAGCATTCAGCAACCAATTAAATGCCGGCCACTATAGGAGGAATTGGAAATACAAAGACAAAAATGAAAGAGTCTCTGTTTCATTTAAAAAATGAAAAGCCTTCAAGGAGCTTATGTTCTAATGAATACATTAAATTGAATACATTAGTTGAGACATATTATGAAGGACAAGCCAAGAAGCTGATAGAATTAATTGAAAAACATCATACAGTGATGGGAATTTTGAGAGGTTAAGGAAATTGATCAGATTTCCATAAAATGTTTTGTCATGTGGTTGTTTTGTAAACTTTATAACACTATATTAGTGTCAGTTATTATGTAATAATTTGTAATATAGTATAATAATTTGGTCTTGCAGTTATTTGGGATATCCTTAACTCTTTCTGTGTCTATAGAAAAACAATAAATCTAATTATTTCCCCAACATTATTGACACATTACACCAATAGATACTTTTGCTTTTGTTTGTTATTCTTTTTTTCCTTATAGGGTTTTCCTGGTCCTCGAGGAGAGAAGGGTGATTTAGGAGAGAAAGGAGAAAAGGTGATTTTGATGCTGCTTGCTTCATTTTGTTTTCATTCTATTCCATCCATTTCTTCAGCCTCATAACTATCTAGTATGCTTAATCTTTTCCTTATCCTGTATGCCAAAAATAAGCACACTAAAACCTGCAGTCAAGGTTCTTAGAGAACCTAAAGAAACCTGTGTAGCAACTCTAGTTAATGCTGTCTCTGATGAAGTGTAGATTTTAACCCCTAATGTCCTCATCATTGTCCTATTGGGACTATATTTTCCCCAGACTTCTCTGTGAGATTTAGTGGATAGGCACAGCAAATGAAGCCTAAAGACATTGACTGAGTCACGGCATGGAGTTAAACTGTACCTTTCAGTAATGCATTTCTGACATGGATTTCATCTTCATGACTTAAGTCCTTATGCCTGAAGGAAAAAAAAAAGGCCTACTATAGTTCTACTTTTCATAAATGGAAAGTAAGGAGCAGGCTGGGTAATTGTTTTACTTTAAATTATAAAATTAGTGTGTATTGGATTAGGAACGGACTCTCCCACTTTCTGAAGTTTAAATGAAAAATATGAGTTTTTAAATAAGAAACCCTAAGTGTTTTATAATTGATATGATCAGGTTTTACATTACTAATATCAGAATCAGGCTTTAGAAATTCAAACACTAAGGAAAAGTTTTCACGACTTTAGCTGTAACAAGCAGCAACAAATGTAGTATCAGACTTTAGTAAACTATATAAATTCTTCCATATTTATATTTCAAAGAGGATGTAGGACCATTGCCTTGCTGTGACATCAGTAGTATTTGTAGCAGTCTTAACTGTTTAAAAAGGGGGGAGGAATTATGAACTGGGGAATAATTCATAACTATTCTTTCTTTTTCTGGCAGTAGTTTTAGTTGCAGTATTGAATCACTATAGTTTAAACTGTGGGTATATGTGAGTAGCAATCCACTACTAGTACTGTATTTTATCCAACAGGTCAAATTTACTGGGTGCTACAGGGCTCACTGGCCCTGATGAATGTGTGTGTGTGTGTGTGTGTGTGTGTGTGTGTGTGTTGTGTGTTGTGTGAGCATGTGAATGTCACTGTATTTCAGACAGTAACAAATTAAACAAAAAAGGCCAAAAAAGTAAATGTCATTACAAGAAAACCTGGATTTTTTTTTCCTCTTCCATCTATCCTATCATTTTATTAGGCACATCCTGGAACCAAAAAGTTAACCTGGCTGTAAATATAGATGTCTAATTTAATTTTCAACTGCTCATAGAGAAAGTAGTCATCATAGTGAAAGATTAGCTAACTTAAAATATAATGTTCAATCCTGTAACAAAATAAAGATAAAAATAGCATTTATATGGCTCATTAAGGATTACAAAAAATTTTACATATTTCTCATTGGAACCTCAAAACAACTTTGGGAGATGGTTGCTAATTAAAAGATTTCTATTATTAAAAATAAAATTGAGTCTTAAAAAAAAAACTTAAAATATTATTCAAAAGGCAGTGAGATGTGGTTAAAAAGAAGGCTAGCCATGTAATCAAAAAGACCCAGATTCAAGATCAAGTTTTAATATATGCTTATTTGACTAATGACATGTCACTGAACCCTTTAATGCCCCAGGCCTTCACATTACACATTGCTATTAAACAGCTCTGAGTTCTTTCTTGAAGCAACTGGATCGGAAGAGAACATTTTAATTTGCATCATAAAAATGGCTTATCTAATCTCCTAAATCATGTACTTAATTGCTTTTTTTTTTCACTTGAATAGTACAACTGCCTGTCTACATTATTGGAGGTACTTTCCACACCAGAAAGTTCTCCAAACGAATGAAACTACAGTCTTTATGTTTAGATTTACAGAAGGGAGGGAGAGAAACAGGCCTTAAATCAGGAAGACTCAAATCTGGCTTCAGGCACTTACTGTGTGATCCTGGGAAAGTGACTTTACCCGGTTTGTCTCAGTTTCCTCATATATAAAATCTCCTGGAGAAGGAAATGTTAAACTACTCCAATATCTTTGCCAAGAAAACCCCAATGAAATTATGAAGAATTGGACACAACTGAATATTTTAGAATTTCTGAGCCTGGAGCAACAATTTTACCTTTGGGAGAATTGTAGGCTAAACCTTAATGCCTTGTTGTTCATCAACCTTCGGCATGGCACATGGAGACAGACACCCATTCTATTTGCAAGGACAACACCAATATCTATTTTCAGCTCCACAAAAAGACATTACAGATTTTTGTTAATTGTGATGATTACAATAATGTCTTAGCTTTTGTAAAGTACTATCTCTTTCCCCTAGAGCCTGAAGCATGCCAGGGGCTTATTATCTCATTTGATTCACAAACCCTTTCCACACCAGCATTCATCAAGCTCTCTAACATTGGATAGTGTGTATCTATCTACTTGAATTATCAAAATAACATAAACTGAAATCTGCGAGATTCATCCCCATGATTTCTGGTCATGGTTACATATAGCACAGGAAGAATGAACTTTGTAACTCAAAATTAGTTCTCTCTCCAGGATAGGATATAGGGATTAGTGCAGCAATTTCATTGCTATAATAACTATTTCTCTGCTTGTAGAAGTTGCCACCTTTTCTGCAACCTATAGCCTTAGAATAGGGCAGCTGGGGGGGGCACAGTGGATAGAGCCCTGGACTTTGAATCAGGAAGAATCATTTTCATGGGTTCCAATTTGGCCTCAGATGCTTCTTAATTGTGTGATCCTAGGCAAGTTCCTTAACCTTGTTTGCTTCACTTCCTCACCTGTAAAATGAGCTGGAGAAGGAAATAGCAAAGCGCTGCAGAATCTTTGCCAAGAAAACCCCGAAGAGGGCTGCAAAGTGTAGACACAACTGAACAAATAATTTTAGAAACTTGCTTAAAGTGCTAAGGAGTCAGGGTCACAGTGTTAGAGGTAGGATTTGAATCCAGGTCTTCCTGGCTCTCTATCCCACTTTGAGGTACTTTTTTAAAAAATCTACTCAAGTCCATGCATTCACTTTGCAATACTGAATAGTTTTGAAATATTATGCTCATTATATTTATTTGGTTTATTTGCTTTTCTAATGACTTAGCCTTCCTAATGACTCCAGTCTTTGTTCATGGTCAAGTTAGAATTTCTCATCTCTCCTCAGCATTAAAATAAAGAGACCCATGGCTTTTATTTAAAGCCTTTTGATAAAGGTTTTTTGGCACCCAGGAGCCAGAGGATGAACTTTTCACTCATCCTCTGGCAAAATTAATGCATGTACTTTCTCTTTCTGTACTTTGTGGTCCCTATCTATGTCCTTTGATGAGTCTGATTATTTGCCTTAGCATTTACTTTAAACTTAATTTCATTATATAGCTTGATTGCAAAATGAACGCACTAATCTAAATGTGGAATTCATTACATTTTGTGTTCTCCTTTAAATACTAATTTGCCTTATAAATTATTTTTAAAGTGTCAAAAGCTGCCTCTACCCTGCATAATAGATTTTCCATGTATTTTTTTTACCTTGGTAAAACCTGTTGACTCTTTATTGACCATGTTTACCTATCCAGAGGTGTATTCTTTTCTTTTCCTCTTTTTGCTGCCTTTCCTGAAAATCCCTCCATCCAAACAATTCTTGCCAATTAAATTTCCTACCACCTCTATTGACACCTGATACTAATTTCCTTTAGGCTACTACCCACTTCATAATCATGCCGACTATCACATTTTTTTTTATATTTGTATCACTGAGTTCACCTTGCTTTTCCTATTTTAAACAGAACAACTTATGCTTTTGCTAAATTGAGAGTAGGCCAGAAATACATTTACCACTGTGATCATCTGGCAAGGGATCAATGGGAAAATAAACTGAAAAAAAATAAAAAATAAATAAAACATCAATAATCTAAAACCTGAAACATATAAATATTCCTGACTCTTTAATTGGCCTTCAGGAAAATTAATAAGGAAAATTATTTCTGTAACCCATCCATAAAAGTCAACTGGCTTTTGGGAAAAGGATCCCATTATTAATAAAGTCTATGACTAAATATCCATATCTTTTAAGACATTGAATAGTTTTAGATAATCTTTAAAAATGCTACCAACATTTGGGAAACAAAGCTAAAACATCTGGCATTGTTTTTGAAAGTGGGAAGCTATGAACATTCTTTCCAGTATCACTAGATTAGCATGACCTCAGTCTGCTGCTGCAAATTTAAAAGTCCATGCTCTCAGTTGAGATGAGTTCAACTAAGGAACCAACCTCCCTATGGAATTTCATTTGCCACAATTAGTGGGCCCCTTTGGGACCTATTCTTTGATCTTGCACCTGACAAGACTGGTCATTATTATTTATTTCAGCCCAGCTAGGCTTTGTGTTACTAAAAAATCTCTTCCTTGAGGATATTGTGGATGGAATAAACATAAGCATTTTTTTCTGTTTATCTGTCTGTCATTTCTTCCTTTCAAGACTGCTCAAATCTCTCAAACTCTGCCTCAGATCTCATATGGGCTCATATGGGCTGTTGGTGTGGTCTACGAATGCAACTAGGTTTTCCACACATTCTTCATCCCAGCCAGAATAGAGTGGTAAATGTCCATTCAGGCTTCTGTCAGTAAAACTGTCCTTTGAATCAGTATTTTTTTTTTTTACCACCACTGTCCCCAAAATGAAATCTCTGTTTTATCCAAACTATTGTATCTACAGGGGGAAAAGGGAAAGAAAGGCAAAAAGGGGCCCAAAGGGGAGAAAGGAGAACAGGGTGCTCCTGGATTAGATGCACCTTGCCCATTGGTATGTCTCATTCATAGAAGTCTGTTCTGATGTCTAGGGTAAAATAAGAAATAGAATAAAACAGTGGGAGAGGAGCAAACTGGAAGTATCTTGCTACAGTCACTTATTAGAGATGTTAATCAGTACTAGGAAATGTCCTTATCACAGGATCTTTTCTTCTCAAGCCTAAATACCTTGAGTATGTTAATCTTAAAGAACTGATTTTAAAATGGATCTCCCAAATACTCAGGTAAGACTGAAAGAGAAAACATTGGCTGAATGGTATCTCAATTTAGTGTTTAAAAAAGGTATATCATTTAAAAGATGTTAACCCTGTGCCTTTGAAAGCTACTCCAGAATTGCTCCTTTCCTGGTTTTTTTATGGCTACAAACTCATGTTTTCTTAGCAATATCAATGTTTAAAGACATTTCTTTTGTCAATAATGTTACAAGTTAATCTTCATCAAACAGGGTTTCCGTGGAGTTAAGGGGGAAAAAGGGGAGCCAGGTCAGCCTGGCCTGGATGGGCTGGATGCCCCTTGCCAATTGGTACAGTATTTCTCTTTCCTACCAACCCTGCATGTGGTTCCTTTGTGTGGTCACACATCAGTCTCTAATGATGTAAAGCAAGCCTTTTTGAAGCAAGCTTTACATATTCAACCTATTTACAGGCATGTGCATGGATCATTTGGCCCCTCCAGAGACTAATGCAAGATGGAGAGAGCCAGTGTAGCTTTGGGGATTTTGGTTTTTGTTTTTATCAGTGAATGTGAATTAACTCCCTGATCTTTTATTTACACTTTACATGGCCTCTATATGTCTGTATTCTTTGAAAAAGGTCATAAACTTATTACTTTCTTATATTTTAATTTTTTATTTTGGGTTTCTTTTTTTCATTAAAAAGAAGAAAAATAAATCTTTGCCTTGATCAGTAAGTTCTTCTTTATATGGGGAGAAAAGCTTAATATCAAAGTTAAGCTTTGGAAGCCTACTTTCAGTTTACTTTTTAAAGTGGAATGCAAGGCTATTCTCATGGAAGAGAGAAATCACCTGATGGTACCAGACTATCTCTAAACAGGAATCTCCTTGATTTATCCTCTTCAGCAAATCCATGTCTCCAATTTACCACCAGTTCCTTCTTCAGATTTCAGTCTTCCATATTGCACTCCAAATTTCTGGACTCACTAAGGGAGACAATTAAAAGATTCTTCTTTATAGACAGGTGGCGTAGTGGATGGAGTGTTAAACTTAGATTCAGGAAGACTTGCCTCAGATAGTTGTGGGATCCCTTCCTTTTTTTTTCTCTGGCTCTGATTTCCTATATGTAAAATGAGAAGACTGAACTAGAGGACCCCTGATGTTCTTTCCAGATCTACATCTATGATCCCTACTTCTCAATAATAGCAAACCACCTCATATGATTTAAGATTTGAGATACTAAAGATTTTAAAAGTTTAAAAAAAAAAAGGTCTGCTGGCAATTTACAAAGGAAGCCTGTTATGAAATAAGCCTAGTTCTAGAGAGCTAGAGAATGTTTGACTACACTCTTTCCTGACTGAACTCAGCCTTATTCTTAATATTACCTGAGTTCTAGATCCACTGGCATAGAATTTACTATCTTCTTAAGTCCTCAATATAAGTCATTAGAATGAAGGGCCTGAGTAGAAATTTTTCATCTACAACCATCTGAGCTCAGTCATTTATGAAAGTCACCTTAACCCCTCCAAGGCCTGGGAAAACTTATCCACTAAAAAATACATATCCCAGCTAAAAAGGGACCCTTCCATCTTGGCCCTAAATCTCTACTTGACCCTCATTGTTGCATTCCACAAACTTCCCTCCATGGGAAGTCCAGGCAGGAATTTCAGATCTCCATGCTTCTCACAGCCTATGGGAATATGTCTGTGTTCCAGCCTAAACAACAAGGTTCACCTTCTCATCTTGTCCTGACTCACTAGTCTGACTGGTCCACTGAAAGAAGATCAAGTATGAGCAGATTCTCTTGGTCAATGCAGCCCATAATGGAAAAAAATATATATCTTTTTCTTCTGCCAAGACGCCGTGATTTGGGCCCATGTATCCCATGTTCCTCCGAATGTATTGCCTTCCCTACATCTAAGTACTCCCAAGCAGGTCCACTTTTGCTCCCCTCAAGTGGCTAAGTTAATGCTATTGACGGACTTGAGGGCTAACAGATGAGTGTTCTTTTACTTATTCCCCCCTCCTCAAGGGTTATAAGTCTGGGGCCTCCTCTGGACACTGACCTTCTCAGGATGGATCTGACAGACTAGCATTTTTAACATCATTACATATAAGAATTCGACCTAATAGTGAAATAGCAACATAATCTCTTTGAACCAAGAAAACTGGCAGGGTCATTTCATCATCCTTCTAAAGATGATAATGGTCTGCAGCCCAAATACCTTGCTCTCTTTTTTGCTTAACATTTCCAATTTAATGGTCTCTCCTTTTAGAACTTACTTGACAAAGTCCATAGCACTTCCTTATTCTCTGTTAACATGAACTGCAATTCCTTTTTATACTAAAATTCTTCCATTGATCCTTTTCCTGGTACCAATCTGGCAAAGCTAAATTTTTCCCCCATATCTAAAGATATTTTTTAAGGATTTTGGGTTTTTTGTTGCTTTTTGTTATTTTTACTTTTAAATGAAGAATATTCATTTCCTGAAGGTTGAGGTGTCTGCATGTTATTTTATAATTTTAGCTAAGCACGCTTCTATAAAGGTGAATGTTCTTAAGATTAGATTTTTCAGAAAAGAATATATTTATATTAACTCTACTTAGAGAATTGTATATTTTTAAATATCCAGTCTTTTCTTTTGTTTACATTGAATTCATAGTTATTTTTCATGGGGAAAATATAAGCATGCTTTCAAAATATACCAAATATTATGGTCTTGATAATATCATTTGTATCTGGAGCATGGCTACATATGTAAGTAGAATGGATTTTGTAATAAACAAAAAGTTCCCTGCACACTAAAAGTTAGATGATTTCTCAGCCAAATTTAAAAAATATGAAAGCTAGTGGATTTTAATTTCTACTAGACGGGGTACTATGTACCGTACCAAAAGTAGACAAGCAGTGGACTTACTGTAGGGTACTGTGCACTATACCAAAAGTGGACAAGTGCTAAGTGGGCTTAGCAATATGCTAAGAAAAATTTATAACTGGCTCATTGAAGAAGATTATTTGATCTGCATTATTTAAATTTCCCCCATTACTTTCTGAAGCTTAAATTATTAATTATATGTGTGTTATAATTAATTACATTTATTCTATATTATATATAACATTAATTATTAGTTAAAACAATACTAAAAACCATGCCTTTTAGCATTTGCCAGCATCTAAGATTTAAATGCTCATTTTAAAAATTTAAATTGGCTCTCACAAGCCAAATTCAAACTGGCTCCAACAACCTCTGTACAAGATACAGAAGTGAATAGAATTCTTTGATTATAGCTTGACTTCTACTTCACTTAAATGAGTAGGTTCTACTGTAGTTGATTCTTCAAAGAGGAAAAAATTAAAATTAAAGGTTGTCTGTTATTAAGCATGGTATAAATTGTAAGCTTCAGATAGAAATGATAAGGAATTGATCATTTAGCTTTATCATGCATAGATTTCTGATGAGGTAGAGTTCAGTACAGATAAATCAAGAAACTTAATAAAGATAATGAAAACATATGAAGTTTTCTCCTTTTGGGGGTACTGAGAAATGTCTTTTTTATTCTCCTTGGAATAGGGGCCAGATGGATTACCTATGCCTGGGTGCTGGCAAAAGGTAAGATGAAGGAAGTATTTCTTTAAAATGCCCTATCACTTTGCTTTGATGTGGAATAAAGCTTTCTAGATTTTTTCATGCATTTTAAAGCAACCTTCAGCAAAGTCAGACCATGAACAAGTCTGAAGTCAAGTCTCTCTGGAGAGATTTCTTTATATAATCTTGTTTACAGATTATTGATTTGCATGTCAAACTAAACAGGGATGTAAAACAGTTTCTGGTTTTTACTAATTATGTTCATTAGGAATTACCCTTTTTGAAATTGGCTTGGTACAAGTACAGTCTTTGTCTCTTCTACAACATTCCTCTAAATAGAATATTCCCAATTTCTGTCCTTTTGTATATATTTAACAGCAACGGGTAAAACATTGATTGAATAGTCATTGGATTTGAAAATGCTAAACTCTTTCAGTCTGATTTACAAAGCAGAGCAGGAAGAAAATCCAAAGATTATTTCACCCTTCAATATCTCATTAATTATTGAACAAAAGTCAGGTAAACTTAAGATGTTTTTAAAGGTATATGACCATTCACTCATAGAATTAGTTAGATCTGAAGGAACCCCAGAATTCATCTAATCCAACTCATTTTATAAAGGAGGAAAGTGTAGCTCACTAAAATTAATTAATTTACTCAAGTCTATTTGGTAGCAAGTGGCAAAATGGATAGAGTACCAGGCCTGGAATCAAGCACTCATAACATTTATTTTTGACCAGCAACATCTGACTGCCTGCAATTCAGAAAGATCTCCAATGGCATCAGTATGCCTTTGAAAGAAATACATGATGTGGCTCAGGTGACACAATGGATTGAGAATGCTGGATAGAGAGGCAAGAAAGTCCAAATTCAGTCTCAGAAAATTACTACCTGTGTGATCCTGGCCAAGTTACTTTATCTCTGTTTGCTTTAGTTTTCTCAAGTGTAAAATGAGAGAAAATAACAGCACCTATCTTTCAGGCTTGTAATGAGGGTAAAATGAGATTAACATATGAAAAATTCAATACAAATATGACTTGTTTATTATATTTTGTTGTTAATTCATTTTTCTTGCGTCTTCATGACCTCATCTCCATCTCCAGCTCATTTTACAGAAGAGGATGTTAAGGCAAACAAGGTTCAGTGACTTGTCATTCAATTAATAAGTCTCTGGGGTCACATTTGAATTTAAAAAGAAGCATCTTTCTGGCTTTAGGCCTGGCATTCTATGATTCATTATTTTCTTGAGATGTAGAATGAAATAGTGAATGAAGAGCTGACATTAGAGTGAGAAAACATGGGTTCAAGCTCCACCTCTGACACTAGCTGTGTGACCCTTGGCAAATTACTACCTTTCATTACCATAGGGGATGCTTTAAGACTATAAGATGCAAAGCTGGTGCTAATTTGATAGAGAAAGTTTCTTCACAGTTCTCTATATCAATGTAATCAGAGTTCTACTCTAAAAAAAACCAAACCAAAAATCCTACCTGTATAGTCACAGGACTATAAATCACTTAGACAAGTCAGAGAGGTCAGGACCTCTTCCAATAATAATTTGCTCATTCATTTGTTCAGTCCATCAAAAGTCATATATTGAGCTATACGTAACGGAATGTACAAGTCACTGAGCTCATGCAGTGCCATTCAAATGGCACAGCTTGCTCAAATGACTTTTTTTTTCTGGTTTATAAGTTCACATTTCTCAGTGAAATGGCCCCAGGAAATTAGTTATTGAACTGGAGCTGAAGTAGGTACATGGATTATTGTTTGTCCTTTGTTCTCAAAAAGGACCACGGCATCAGGAAAGACCAAATGGAGAGGGCCCTGCATGCAGTAGGAGACCTAAGCCTTTTAAGGCTAAGGTCTTTAACATGTTTCACTTTGAGGCAATGCCCAATCAGTAATTAAGACTATGAAATGAGGCAGAGAATGGCTTCTTTTACCTATTTTTAAAAATCATTTTGGGAGGGAAAGATCCTCAGGGCTTCTGACTAAAACAGAAAACACTGATGTATCTTCACTCTGAGGCAATTAGGACTCAGTAACCAAGTGGGGCTTAGCCTGAGCTCTATTGTTGGTCAGTCAATGAGAGCTACAGTTATTTGTGTTTATCTTTTGAGTTTTCAAAGATCAAAATTTACATTCCTTTGGGCAGAGTACCCACAGATAAGGGTATGATTTACCCTGTGTGGAAAGAGGGAAGGGAAGGGAAAAAAGAAAGAAAAGAGAAAAGGAAAGGAAAGAAAGGAGCTGTGCTTGTTTGATTGGCCAGTTCCAGTTGGATCCCCAGTGGGACAGCTTCTACTACTTCTCACAGAAGTTGTTCTCTGTCCTTTGTTCTCATGACATCAGGGAGATGATCCTATGACATGCAAGTGAATTGAATTGAAGTGAAGGAGGGCTGTGCAAAGTCACCTGCCTCACTTTCTCCTCTGGAGCCATCTGGATCCATTGCTAAGATCTATATCAGGATGATTGGAATCGGCCCAAGATGCAGTGGAGCACCTTGGTCTTTTTAAGCTAATGTCTTTAGCAAGTCTATTTAACTGAGGCATTGCCCAATTAGTAATTGAAACTAAGGAAGAAATGAATGAACAAGATAAATACACAGTGATAATGATGGTGATGATGTAGTAGTGATGATGGTGATGATGATAATAGCTAAGGCTTTTATAATACTTTAAGGTTTATCTCATTTGATCTCATCTCTGTCTTATTTGAGAGTAGATAGAAGGTAATCTCAGAAAGGAAGGTATTCACAGCTAGGAGACATGGAGAGGCCTGCTGTTGTTCCAAAGCTCTTGGGTTCAGGATCCTGGATTATCTTCATCAGTGAATGAAGGGAAGTTGTTAGCAATTTGCCTTGCACAAAATCCTTTATCTCCACCAGAGTGCCTTGTTGCTTCAGCTGATATCATGCAGAACTTTAAGGTTTACAAAGCACTATAAAACAGTATTGTAGGCATACATTTTTATATTATATATATATATATATACATAGAACATATTATATACACATATATTACACGTGCACACATATGGAGTAAAAGAGTATGGAGAGATAGCCTTTGGAAGAGATAGCAAAACTGTAAATGAGCAGGTACAAATAGCTGACAAATGAGCTTCTCTTTATGTGTTTTCAGAGTGTATTTATATTCTTTGTGATATACACTCATAGAAGTAGAATTTTTTAAAATGATGGGAATACTGCCTGTTTGTATTTCCTTGTCATTGGTTTGGAAAATTAAGTAACATGATCATTTAGAAATATAAGCAGATAATACAAAAATATCCTAAACAATGAGATCTTCCTTAAAAAAGGTTTTAGTGTGAATTTGGAATTATCTAGTGATAAGATAAATTTGGAATTATCTAGTGACAAGGTAAACTCAAATCTGTAAGATCCAAGCAGAGGCATCCCATATGGTATGGTGGAAGAAAAAGAGGTGAAAGGGATAAGAGGAACTATTCTCTTGTGGCATCCCCAAGGACTGGTTCCCTCCCAGTCTAGAGAGGACTATGAATCTTGAAATGGAGCAGAGAAAATTTAAACACATTAGAAAGCCCAAGTACTAGGACTGTCTAGTCCCACTCTGGAGAGTTTTCCTTTATATACTCTTCTAATTATGTTACCCAGATGTATTATTTATGAATTTATGTATTTATAAAGTAAAAGGTTTACAAATAAACTCCAGAAAAAATCTCTTCTTGTGAACCAGAGTAATAAGAGAAAATAGGGATAGAGAAATGCTAGACCAGAGCATGCAATTACAATGATGATAGCAAAAGGGGGAAATAGTAAATGAGAGATCCAAAGAGCAGACCTCTGTAATTAATGAGTCAAGCAGACTCAGGGACCAAGGAAGGTCAGAAAGGTAGTAACTGCAGTTCTGATTTAATGAGCAAAGTTTAAAAAAAGTTTTTAAAGGTCAAAACTTCTATGGACAAAGGCAAGAAGAGGCATTTTTAACTGGCTTCAAGCTTTGAAGATTAACATAAGTCAGCAAAATCTTTATAAAAGGCTGAGCCTTTTGTTATTGTTGTTACATATATGCAATTCATAAACATATGAACATTTAACTAAATAGGGTTGGAAGAGGAGTGCTCAGAAGAGGAAAATTAGAAAGGCACAAATCCCCTTAAGAAATCTGAAGGACCAAAGAAAAGGACTCAGAAATGTACTGATTTCATAGTTTTGCTTAGGGGCAACCATATTTAAAGCATATACAAATAGCAAAATATATACATATTTTAATTAAATGCAGTGATGTGGCACCCAAAATTTTTGATTATTTTCTCAAATGCCATCCTTAACTAACCTTAGGAAAAGTTAACAGCTATGTCATCATGACTTTTCCCCCTAATGGAAATAGAGAATTTTTTTAGACAGCAGAGCACACTTCTCAAAGACCATCAAGAACTACAAAACAACAAGATATCCTGGCTGCTTTGTGGAGACCCCCTGAAGTGGTTAATCAAAAGGCTTTGTTTTATTCCTAAAAAAATAAGTGGATATGTAAAGATCTTATTTAACTTCCTGTAGAAAGTTGTTGGTATAATGTCATTTCTCTAAGTTTCAGAAAATATTATATGGCAAACAGTTCAGTTCTCACTATAATGCTCAGATCAGGCTGGTGATAGCTTCAGATTTGAAGAGGATTTTAGGATGCTTTGAGGGGATTTTTACAACTTAGAATAGCAGAACCTTTTACCTCTAATAACTAATCTTTTTTTATAGATTACTGTAAAGTTTCTACAAATGCTTTCCTCACAACATCTGAGTAGTGCTGATAATATTATTCCCATTGAAAAATGAGGAGCTAAGATAAAAGAGAAGAAAGTTCTCACAACTGAAAGATGTCAGAGCCAGAATTTGACCAGGTTGACTAATTCCAAATTGAACATTCTTTGAACCCTACCACATTTTTGGAGGGGTTTTCTGTTTTTCCAAAAACCACATCACAGTTATAGATTAGGGTGACCTTGGGGAAAAGGTAGATTTCATTGAAGCATTTTTTATAATGAGTTTATCATATTTAAAATAATATTGATTTTCTTCTTAAAAAAATATATATGCTACATTTCTACATATATTTGGTGGTATTGGAGGTTGGTGGGAAGGGATCCAGACCTGTGATTTCATCAATGTGGGGAACTTCTAATGTGGGACTTCTCACCACAATGCATATTGGCAACTCATTTGTAATTTGGCTTCTTTGAAAATTGCCTTTGGGGACACAGAGGAGTTAAATAAGTTATTTGCACTGAATTATAGCTATGGCTAGTTCAAGTTGGTTATATTTTCAATCAACAAGCATTTATTAAATACTTAACATGTGGCAGGTATGTGGGTGCAATGTGGATGCAAATGAGAGAGGAAGAAGAGAGGGGGCAGTGAGGGAGGAAGGGAGTTAGAGAAGTTGGGAGGGAAGGAAGGAGACAGACAGAGACAGAGACAGAGAGATAAAAAGACAGAGAGACAGTTATTTCCCTCGAGCAGCTTACATTCTAACAGGATATAGATTAGTTTCAGTCACACAAATAGGTGTCAGTCAAGTCATCAAGTATTCTAGACATTCTGCCAAGCACTAAGAAAGTTAAAAGCACTAAAGAAAGTTAAGAACAAGTTCTCTGCCCTTAAGAAGCTCCCAATCTGAGGGGAAGACAATATACAAATAACGAGCATGCAAGTTATATATAGAATAAATTGGTGGTACTCTCAGAGGGAAGGCACTACTTGAAGCAAGACCTGAAGGAAGCTAGAAAAGCCAACTGGTGAAGATGGGGAGGGAGAGGCATGAGAAGATCTAGGCAGTCACAAGTCTCCACTGTAAAAGAAGCCATGCAGCAGGAAATTGTCACATCCTTTTAAATAGATCAAAGGATCAAAGATTTCAAGTTAGAAAGGACCTTAGAGACAATTAAGTTAAATCACCATATTTTACAGATGAAGAGACAGATGTTAACTGTCAGATACAGATGTTAACCGACTTGTTCAACATCACACAATTACTAAGTAACTGAGACAGGGTTTGTACCACGTCTTCCTGATTGCAAATCCAGCACTTTTGCTCTATGCCTTTTCTCTACTATCTATGTATGACTCCTTAGTCATAGACTAAGATTTACAAAGTGCTTTACAAATTGAATCTCATTTTTATCCTCATAACAACCCTGGGAGACAAATGCTATTGTTATCCCCATTTTATAGATGAGAAAACTAAAACAAATAGAGGTCAAGTTATTTTCCCAGCTTCACACAATTAGCAAGTATTTGAGATCCTATTTGAACTCAAGTCTTCCTGTCTGCAAACCCTGTCTCCATGCAATGTACTACCTACCTGCCTAATTTTGAGCTGTCTTAAAGAAGAAGCTTCCTGTAGAAGTAATGCAGTTGGGGATTAGTTGATAAACAATGATCTCTTTTCTCTCAATTTGTTATTTTGTTCACCAAGTTTCCTATGGCTTAATTTCCAGACTACTAATATTACTTATTGTTTTTGTTTGTTTCCCTGCAGTGATGAATCTAACTTTACAAGCATGAAGTTGTGTATATAATACTCTACATTTTGTATTTATGGTTGAAAAATGAAATATAGATTTTACAAGTCTGAGATGTTTACAGGTAGTTGCTTCTACCTGTTTGAATTCATCCATGTGTACATTTTTTCTTCACTTACATTTGAAGTTAGGCAGCACAGGAAACCATGTGGAAAGAAACATGAAAACACATAGACTGAGAGCTCTCTGGTATGACAACATGTAGCCATGTGGATAGCAGAGATAGAAAGTAAACCTGCCATGATTTTCCCTTCCACTGGACTGCCATGGACATTATATTCTATGAACTAGTAGTTTACATTGAAATCGTGACCAAATATGGACCAAAAACTATGAAATGTAGGTACTGACTGATTGATTGTATGTAGAGCTGAGCATCTTCTCATCCACATTCACCTTGGCCACACTGCTGACCCACACTCCCCCCACCCCACCAACCTGTTGGGATAAACTAAAAGAGCATGAAGTGTGTGCCCAACCTGCTTGTCTGATGCTAACCCATTGCTTGCTGACACCTTTGATCCCAGTCACTGAACTTTTTTCTTCCTTTTGTCATTCACAAGGGGGTTACACCATGGCTTATTGCCAAAAAGAGATAAGTCCGTGGAGCAAGAACAACAAAAGGTCTTATATTTTGAGGGAGTTGCAGTCCTGACTGCAGAGCGACAGCTTCCAGTTTTGTGGGGTCCCATAGGCCACCTTGATAAAAAACACAAGGTACCATGCCTACTGCCCACCAACGGTTTTCCTTATACCACTCCTGGCAGTGAAGATGTGTAAGGTGGACAAGTTCAACATCACGTGCTGTCTCTTATGTGATTGCGTAAGGAAGAGGTTTACAAAAGCAAACACCCAAAGGAAAACAAAATAGTTTTTAATTTAAAAAAAAGAATTTCACAACTGAAAATATGGGTGATTTGGAAAGATGACAGAGATGGCCAGTGGTTCTTCTGGAGCTGAGGATATTTGAAAAAACAAACATTCTCTCTGAGGATTGAGATAACTGGTGATCACCATGTTGCAAAATAGAATTGCTAAAGAAAGAACATGCCTTGAAGAAGAGACATGAAAATCATATACTCTCCTACAGAATAAAGTGGCCAAGTTCATCTGGATAGTCCATGTCTCAATGTGAGTGGACAGTGTATTTTTTGAAAAACAATCCGTGTTTAATATTTTCTGCAGAGTTTTGTAAACTGATATTTTCATTTCTTTTGTATTTTTTCTTTTGACCATCATTTTTTGTACACTTGCCCCCCTCCCAAATATTTTTGTTTCCATTTTCTTTTACATTTGTTGTGACCAATTTTTAAGCACTAGAAGTTCTTCAAATCATGAGAGCCCATTTCTAAAAATGTCACTTTAAAAAAAAAAACTTTGAATATTCTCTTACTCATAAAAAAGACACTCTTTCCTCTCTAGCACTGTGACACAGTCAGCCTGTTGTATCTATCCTATTGAGAGTTGAAAAGAGAAAAAGGAGAAAAACAAAAACAAGAAGAAAAAAGAGGCTCAGATTCTTCAGTGTTATATTTTAAGCATCCAAGTGATGCATTTTTATAATTTCAGTGCTTTCTTGTTGACTTTCTTTCATATGGTAAATATATACTATGTAAGGTTATTCCCTGCCTGAAACATGTCCAGGCATGGCTAACTATGTAGAACTGCTTTGTTTTCCTTATGGTTCTATTTAAGCTAAGCTTTGTCTATTTTCAGATTTTTTCATAATTATGGTTATGTACCTGAATGTTTTTCTTATCCACAGACCAAATCTGAGATATCAGAAAGATGTCATAGAGCGAGCTGCTTTTTCATAAAAGGAACATGTTTCCACCTATTTATCCCAAAGCCCGTGACCATCTCAGGCTATTTCTTGGATGCTTGTTCTATTCAAAACAGAAACAAGATTCAGTGGAGGAAGGTCTATACTTTTGAGCCATGCTATAATTCAGATCCCCTCCTGAGTATGTCTCCTTTCAGGGGGAAATTCCCATTCCATGCATGCATTTTCAATAACAGAAAGGAAAAACAGATGATCTCCATCTCACTTTTTATTCAGTTGCCAGCATTTCAGAGGGAATCCATGACCCCTTTTACAGTATGTGACAGAATGATCACCATACCAAAATGTCCTCTTCTCTCCCCCCTCCCCCCACCTCAATCCCTTTTATTTTTCAATGACTTCTTTCCCAGGTAGGCTGAGCCAGGTAATCAAACCACTAGATTAATTCATCTCAGTGGTAACATTTTCAGTAGCATTCCACCCCCACCCCCACCTCCAGTCCTGTCCAGCATTCTTGCCAATCTTTGAAGAGCAACATCTGATCTTCTGTACTGTGATTTAGGTTAGTATGGAAGGGAATTGAATGATGGAGGAAAGAAGTTCTTCTTTGTCTGAAGGAATTTGTCTTAAGCCAGTATTGAACAGAGCCCTATATAGGCTAGAGCTCTGGAGTCTTTAAGAAAATAGTTTTTTTTTTTTTTTAAGAATTTGATATGTAGATTTTATCCTTCCTTATTTTTTTTCTTTCTTTTACAGAAATGAATGGAATGAATTACTCTTTAGAGTTGCATAGATTCAAATTATCTTTTCTCCCATTGGGATGGCTTTCAATAAAGTGTTTTTGTTTTGTTTTTTGTATTTTTAAGGGGTTTTCCAATATATCTGCATATATAACTTTGTAATTGATTTGATAAGTCTAGTTTTTATTCAATGAATGAAGAAAGCTGTGAACCTGATTTCTGTGTATTTGGGAATATGACCAAAGGTACTTCTTAGCCCAAGGAGAACACCTAGGATATAGGCATAAAATATATTAGACTACAACTCAAATTCTCATCTAAAACTTTTCTTTCCAATCTACAAATGAAGAAAACTTCTGTTTTGCAACACAATATATAGTTTTCCATGTCATTTACTGGAGAAGACATTCTGTTTACATGAAGGTCTCTTTGAATGACTTGCAGTGTGATCTAATGAGTTAGTCACTTGGATACAGATTTTGGAAAAATGCCTATTTTCTTTGTAGATATTTTATACATGATAGGGATATTGGGTACAGAGGAATACATATAAGAAGTTGTGAAATAAAGCTTAGTTTAGTTATTAAAAGAGAGGATCCTTTGAAAACAGAACTAATTATTGTATCTTTAAAACTATTTTGACTGTTTAAATGCTAATATATGACTTTTCTTGGAAGAGCAAAGAAAGGAAGTTTGGGCCATATCTTCTTTGTTTTGACAGCCTTCTTGAGTTTGCTTGGGGATGGAAGAAGAGGGGGATCTTTTTAAAATAGGCAGACTTGAAGTGATGGGGATTCAATGACCAGTCCTTCCAACTACCACAATGTTTCACTGACCTGTGGAAGATAGTAGCACATAGAATGTATATACTTTTGGTGTCTCATAGTTTATCTTATATCTTACTTTTTATATTCATTTATTAGCTTCCATACTTACCCCAATCAATAACCAAAACATAGTCCCTGGCTAGAGGGGACAAGTTGACAAGTACTACCTATACTTGAACAAAGAACACAAATATATATATACATTTTCTTTGTTTTTCATTTATCTTACTCTCAATCTAGCTTGAGGGTATATGTCTCCCCCTCCCCACCCCACCCCCTTTTTCTTTGGATAATGTTTATGGAAAATTCTATGACAGAGTTTGTTGGTGCTATACACAAACTTCCTTTCTTTTTGATGAATTTCTCATCAGTGTATAATATTCTGATAAGACAGAGAGTACATGTATATCTGTCTTCTTATACATGTTCTTGGACAATAGCAAAAGTATATGTATAAATGCAGGTTTGGAAAAATGGTCAAATCAGCTTGGCAGCAAGTATGAAAACACTGTGTATAGCATTTTGAAATGTTCAGTCCCCTCAGAATTCATTCTTTATCTTGCTGATGTAGCATGAAAAGTTGAAATTCTCCATTTCTAGTTTTATTAGTTACTAAAAGTATGACCTTATTCAGAAATGGGCTATGCTTTTGTTCTGTCTAGACACCTTTCATTAAATGAAAACAAGCTTCATTAGCTCTACTGCTTGGTGATCAAATTGCTTGTTTGGTTTTTATCAGCAAATCTTCAAGATTGTCTAGGAGAGAGCCCTTTGATCTCTATAGTCTTCATTTTTTCACTTTTTAAACAGAAAACTTTGGTACCTCTAGAAACTTAGTTCTCTATGGGAAACCATGGTTAGAATTAAGTGTCAACAGATTTAATGATGCGATGTGTGCTGCAATTAAAATAGTATATCTAAGATATAACATTTTTAAGCATATACTACAATCCTGCTAACTTATTAGGAAAATAAGGATGCTAAGCCCCTCCTATCATTTCTTTGAAGCATTAGCTCAGTTAGCTGAATTCCTAGAGATCCATAGTAGGGAATCACCCCCAAGTTTAATTTGGTATAGATAAAATGAATACTATGAAAAATAATGCCCCTTTAAACGTAGGGGTTTTTTTT
>JAJPUD010016664.1:0-32402 GCA_023553655.1 Myrmecobius fasciatus
AGTCCTTTCCTTTTTACCTTTTTATGCACCTCTTGAGTTCTGTGTTTGGGTGTCGAATTTTTTGTTCAGATTTGGTCTTTTCATTAGAAATAGGTGAAATTCACCTATATCATTGAATGACCATCTTCTCCCCTGGAGGATAATGCTCATTCTAGCTGGATAGGTTATTCTTGGCTGTAATCCAAGTTCCTTTGCCCTTCGGAATATCTGGTTCCAAGCCCTTCGGTCCTTCAGTGTGGAAGCTGACAGATCCTGACAGATTCTAATTATTGATCCTCGGTATTTGAATTGTTTCTTTCTAGCAGCTAGCAGAATCTTTTCCTTGGTGCTATAGTCCTGAAATTTAGCCATGGTCTTCCTTGGGGTTTTAATTTTGGGGTCTCTTTCAGGAGGTGATCGGTGAATTCTTTCAATGGTGATTTTGCCTTCTGATTCTACAGTATCAGGGCAGTTTTCTTTCAGGATTTCCTGGAAGATAGTGTTTAGATTCTTTTTTTCATCATGGCTTTCAGGAAGTCCAATAATCCTTAGATTGTCTCTCCTAGATCTATTTTCCAAGTCAGTTTTTTTCCTAGGAGATATTTCATATTTTCTTCTAATTTTTCATTTTTTTTTGTTTTTGTTGGACTGATTATTCAAGTCTTAGTGAGTCATACTCTTTTATTTGTTCAATTCTTTTTTTTAAAGTGTTGTTTTCTTCAGTTACCTTTTTAAGCTCCTTTTGTAACTGGCCAATTTTTTCATTGCACTCTTTTTCCACTTCACTAATTTTATTTTTCAATAAATTAGTGTCTTTTTCATATCTCTTTTGCAGGGCATCATATCCTTCTTGCAAGATATTGTATCCTTCTTGCACTGATTTCGGTTTATTTTCCCATTTATCCTCCAGCTCTATTTTGAGGTTCTTTATGCAATCTTCCAGAAAGACCTTTTGAAAAAGGGACCAGTTATGGTCCTTAATAACTTCCTCTGGAATTTTGTCTAAAGGAACCTCAGGATCTGGGATTATCCCTTCTTTTTCTTGGTAAAAGCTGTCTATAGTGAGACCTCTCTTTTGCTTCTTCATTTTTTTAGACAGCGTGGATATCTCTTTAAGGTAGGGAAAAAAACGGCAGCTGAAGATCTTTGCCCTGGGGCACTTTGGCAAATTAACTTAAACTGCTGGGCTGGTGGGGGCTACGACTAAGTCCAAATTGCTCCTTACACAAGGCAAGTCTGCCAGAACACCTGCCCCCAATCAGGGCAGAGTGTCCCCAGTGCCTCAGATAAACTCCAGGTTTTTTGAGTTCGGAATTTCTGCCACAGTGAGCTGAAACCCACCCTCACTTCCAGCCTACACCGGAGTCTTCTGTTTATCCCTCTGTGCGAGTTAGACAAATCTGATGTGAAGTACTTCAGAGATATCAGCAAGCAGTGTCCAAATATCTATGGATTCGTTTACTTAAAGATCAGTTCAGAGGCTTATTTTATTGTTGATTTGAGAGAAGATCAGAGGAGAAGCAGAGAGTCATGTTTTCACTCCGCCATCTTCGATCATCATATACTTTTGTTGCTTTGTATAATGATCTTCTGGTTCTGCTCATTTCACTAAGCATCAGTTCATGCAGGTCTCTCCAGGCCTCTCTGAAATCATCCTGCTGGTCGTTTCTCACAGAGCAATAATATTCCATAACATTCATATACCATAGTTTATTCAGCCATTCTGCAATTGATGGGCATCCATTCAGTTTCCAGTTTCTAGCCACTACAAGAAGGGCTGCCACAAACATTCTTGCACATGTGGCTCCCTTTCCTTCCTTTAAGATCTCTTTGGGATATAGGCCCAGTAGAAACACTGCTGGGTCAAAGGGTATGCACAGTTTGATACCTTTTTGAGCATAGTTCCAAATTGCTCTCCAAAATGGTTGGATCCGTTCACATTTCCACTAACAATGTATCCATGTCAGGATCTTTTTTTCAAGCATTTTTTCAGTAATTCTTTTTGGAGTGTGAGACTAATTCACATTTTCCCTTATTACCTTGAATGTGGAAGTTTTGAATGTCTTGATATTTTCTGATTTTGTGTTTCGATCTTCCCTGTAACCAGAGTAATTTCTGATGGTCACGTTCCTCTTTTCTTGTTTCCTATTGATTTTTCCAGTCTATTTCGTAAGTTTTCTTTTTATATTAAAATCGGGCCCTGAATGAAGAGAGCATTGTCTCAAGCTTCAAGTTGTTGTTCTATTGGTTCAGAGCTGTTCCTGGTCATATGTTAGTTTTCTGCTTTTGTAGGGTGTTATCATCTAAGGAGAGGTGTAATCACTGGTTTCCTGGTCTGAACTTTTAAAAATCTGAGTGACCATTAGCTGTCTTTTCTGAACTGGATCTGGGGACTACCTCCTTGTGTGCTCGTCTTCACTCATGCCTTAGGATGATAATGTGGCTCACTGTGTCCAAAGCAACAGAGTCCTGAACCCAGTGCCAGCTCAGGATCCTCTTTCTGACCAGTTTCTCAGTCCTTACTGAGAACGCTGGAAGTATCAACTGCAGCTGATTCAGTTTCCTTTCAAAGGCATGTGTGGGAGGCCCACTAATGGCTACTTTGGTTTGGAATATTGTTTTATCCTTTCCATTTGTTGGGTTTTCCATTCCTGAATTTTAAGCCTTATTTTAAAGTTGTAAAGATGTTTCATTGGGAGAGATTGGATAAGTTCCTGCTTTTATTTTTTCTAATTACGTTTATAATTTAAAAGAATCTATCTTGAGATATATTTAGTTATATGGAGATATATTAAACTTTTGCAATTAGTAAATTTTTGTTTCTGATTAACTTTTTAAAAGTCTTTAAATAGTTGACTGAAAATGATTTTTCAATGTTTTTGTTTGTTTTTTTTTACATTTCAGATGGTGTGCAGCAGGCAGAGATTTAATTTTTTGTGATTCTTGCCCTAATGCTTTTTGTAAAAAATGCATTCAGCGCAATCTAGGGGAAAAGGAGATGTCAGAAGTAATGGATGAAAACACCAAGTGGGAATGTTATATTTGTCAGCCTCAGCCTTTGTTGGATTTGTTTGCCATATGTGACTGTGTATTTGAGAATGTATCACACTTAGATAAGCAATATAAAAAGAAAAAGTTAGTAAGTGAAAAGAAGGATAACACATGTGACCATGCAGAGAAATTAAAAAGTGGAAGTTGTGCTGAAGGGACCCAGCAGGTGTCTGATCCTTCCTCTGGTACTGCCCCACACCCTTCTCCCACCCCATCGATTCTAGAGGACTTCATTAAACAGACAAAATCAATCGTTGAGAACATGAGAAAAATGAATGCTACATTTCTGAAATATTTGCATCAACTGGGCCAAATAATAGAATCTAGCACCAGTGAGAGGTTGAGTCACTATGAAACTCTGAGATATATGATTATGGAGATACAGAATGATCAGGAGGCTTTAAAAGATTGCCTGAGTAATGAAGTAATTAAATCAGTTGTTGGAGAGATTTAAGAAAGTAGTAAAGAAAGAAAAAATGAGAATGTTTAAAAAGACACTGAAATGAGGATTTCTGTGTTAGCATTGGCTCAGAAGTGTGTTTCCTTTTCATAGCTACAATGTGAGGGCACCCTCTCTGACCAAACAGATTTGTTTATGTTCACTTTGTACCCCTCTGTTTGATTTCTGTACCCCTCCTCTTGTTATGCCAGTCTGTCCTGGTGGTGGGAGACGCCCAGATCTCCTGAGATGTGATCAAATAAATGCTCCTGTTTTCTACTTTGAAATACCTCTCTCTCTCTCTCTCTCTCTCTCTCTTTTTTTGCTGTGGCAATTGAGGTTAAGTGACTTGCCCAGGGTCACACAGCTAGGGAATGTTAAGTGTCTGAGACCAGATTTGAACTCAGGTCCTCCTGACTTCAAGGCTGGTGCTCTATCCACTGCACCACCTAGCTGCCCCCAAATAACTCTCTTTTTAATGGAGTTGGTGGACTTCTGACCCTCCCAGTTTTAGGGGCTTGTCCGGGAGAACTGGGCAGAGCAGGAGAATCAGATGATCTCATCAGGTTGTGCACCTTTGCACAATCTCAGGTATGGTATGCATGGGAAACGTCCCTGAGATTGGATTCGGGTCGGCATTCTTCTAGGGTTGAACCAGCACCTCCATATGCATGGAAAAGCCAAAGGGTCCTGTTGTTCCAGTGAAGGTCCTGGGAGAAAGGGACGGGATATTTGGGCTGGGAAAGATGCTGGCACTCCCTCATTCCTGTCTCTGAGAACTGAGACCCTAATTCATCTGGGGCTAGGGATGGAGTTCTTATGTTTCCCAAGGCTGATCAGGGTGGGGATGGACGGGAATTGCACCAAGCAGCATCCAAAGGGGAGATGCCCCTTGCAGAGGCTGAGGTAGGCAGTGATAGCCCTCCTGCAAGGCCACGTGAAAAATGATTGAGGCAAGTCTGGAAGATGCAAATCTTAGTCAATTAAAACCAGAGATATTGGGGTTCCAGTACTATTACCCACTGCTGATCAAAAGCATATTGTGTCTAATGAGAATGTGCTCAGGTTTCACAGTCCCATTGGACAGGGTCCAATGGACAGAATGCTCGGCAGCAGGGAAACAACAGGGGGTGTTGATGAAGGGGCTCCAGAGGAGAGTTCGCAGAACAGGGAGTGAAGTGGTCTGTGGAGGGGGAGTGGTCACCTGGGGTAACCTTCTCCTAAGAAAACTGAGTGCCCTCAAAGTCTCTTGTTTGAACCCCACTGAAAATATTTCTGTTTTTCTTCAATAATCAATAGAATAACAGGTAGGGCCCACAAATATTTGTCTTAATATCTAATTATTCTTAAATAATTTTGATATATTTCAGGACTTTATTTCATGCAGCATGTGTATACATTCATATATGTACATATACGTACACAAACATAAATATATACACACACATAGTAACAGGCAGAGGACTAGGTCAAGTATTAATTTATCTGATTGTTTGTTTAAAATAAACAGAATAAAGAGAAAGAATTTTCCAGAAATTTGATAGGGCACAACAACTATCACACTAATGATCAAAATATATTAAATATTCATACATAAATGAGATATAAAAGGGCAATGAAGAACAAATTAGAGGAGGCAAATTGTTTTTCATATCTGTGTGTAAGAGAAGAAGTAATGACAGAACAAGCAACAAAGATAATCATGGAAATTAAAATGCATTAACTGTGCTTTTATGAAGTTTAAATCCTTTTGCACAAATAGATCAAAAATAGTTACAAACGTGATGGAAACAATTGAGAAAAAAAACATCTTTGTAGCAAAGTTCTTTAAAAACTACAACATATGCCATATATAGAAGTAACTGATTACAGTTTCCAAGATTAAGAGCCGTTCTCTTATAGGTCAAAGGATATGAATAAGAACTTTTCAAAGAAAGAAATCCAAGCTATCAATATAACAAAATGAATCCGGTCTCTCATAATGAAAGAAGTACACATTAAAATAATTCTCTCCCTTCAGGCTCTAGATCATAGAAATAAGAAGGTTGAGGGACAATTTTCCATTTTTGTTCTGCAGCAAGGCATTAGGAAATCTCTTTCACCAGGTGCTGGCTGTAACCAGAACAAAATAAAATTATATCATTAAAGAATATCAAAGGAAAGGGCCAAGAGACAACATGGAGAAGAGTAAGGGAAGAGTTCCTAATTTAAAATTTTAGAAAAAAATATTGAAAACTATTTTAAAGCTAATGAGAAAAATAATTCTAAAGGGAAAAAATAAGTGAATTATTTTTTAAAGGGGGCGATCTTGGGAAATAAAATAATCACCACTTATTTTGCCATATAACTTTATATGTTTGGAAGTGAAATTTTGTTAGAGTAAGATATGCCTTTATTTCTATATAATTTCCATTTCCTTTGAACTTCAAGGCAAGATGAACATATATAATGGATAGTATATTTTAAAAAAAATATTTTCTGAGCTACCACCTCTCTCAGAAGCTGCAAGTCCACATCAAGGACGGGAGCAAAGGAGGCAGAAAGAAACGGGGAAATGTCCAAATGAGGAGGGGATGGAAGTATTTTCCCCAAAGGCTTGTCCCTGCTGGTCCCCAGTGCAACCCCGGGTCACACTACAATACCCCTGCACCCACCTGCCAGGCTTCCAGATAGAGTCCTGGGCATGCAGGGGAAGCCCCAGAGAAGCAGCTACAGTCAGATTTACACAACTACAGAAACCCACACCCACACCTGTGCATACTCTCCCACACACATGATCCTGCCTTCATACACAACACACACAACAACAAAGGTGCTGATACTCCCAGGACCTCCCACCCATCTGTCCACAAATGCTCTTGGGCACTAAGAGAAGCCAATTGGAGAGAAAGGAGGTTCAGGAAAACACCAGTGTGGGGAGGGAAGAGAAGAGACAGAGAAGAAAGGGAAGGGTGGAGGCAGGAGCAGGGGAGAGGGCCCTTTCCTTTCACAGCTGCTTAGGCATTAGCAGGACCCTCGGGATTGGTCAGTCTGAAAGGGGACCCAGGGGCACCGAGACCTTCTACTGCTGTCCTCCCCACACATCCTCATCCTGAGAAGGAGATTTACATTTAATAGAAGATGGAAAGGAGCAGTGACAGTGACATCCTGTGGGGTTAATCTCCAAGAGCAGAGGGGAAAGGGAGGGGGGAGGGGTGGGGGTTTTGTGACTTCCAGCTCAGAGCAGGGAGCCCCACCCAAATCATTTCTCAGGCCCTCATCTCCCAGCCTGCTGGGGAGGGGTCTGTAGTTATTCTACCACCTGGACATGGGCGCTGACCCCGGTGCTGAATTCCAGGGCCAGTCAGCTAGGGCTGAGAGGTGAGGGCTAGCAGCTGACTGTGAGAGTTACAGACTGAGGGGGTATTTGGGACACTGTCCTTAAGGCAATAAAAAACAAACGCTGGATGGGGTTCCAGCCAAGGTGGGCTTCCCAGTCATAAGTTCTCTGAGCATGCTGTGGAGACACCTGGAATTCCTGTTTCTCCTAGGCAGACTTCTTCTAGAAACAGAGAGAAGGGATTCTTAGCAAAATACAAGAACTTGCTGAAGGTCTTTAACCAGTAATTGGGTTTTTGCCCCTTCAGGGTTTTCCTGGAGATATCACCTCCATCAAGGAGGGCTTCAGTTTTGGTTTCTTCAAAAGGCATCAATAAACATCTTTCAGTAAGTGGCTAAGTTACTTATAGCTATCCAGAGTAAAAATGGGAATGTATAAAGAATTAATTCCATTGTTATCTGCAGGATAGCAGGACTAGGGCTCCTTGCCAGGGGCAGAGATTGCCAAGAATGGCACAGGACATTCAACCCTCTGGACTTTATGCTTGCAAATACCTTGCAGCTTATCTTTTGGCAGACATGGCACAAATATTCCTGAGGTGCAACAGATGACAGCCCTGATGAAATGGGAACAACATCTGGAAAAGGGAATCTGGGCTGCTCAGCATTAGGGTAGGTCCCTGTCTAGGGGAAGGCATGGGAAGCAACATCATAGGCCTCATTGTGGAAACCCTAAGACTGACTGGGTGTAGCAAAATCACACACATAGACCTCCAATCCCACTGGTCCTGCCATGCTTTTGATGACATAATTTCAAGTGCTTTCACCCTAGTTCAATAAGGAGAGCAGGAGAATGAGCTTGTCAAGGGGTATCTCATTTGATTTCATTCAGAAGCTGAACACACTATCACCCTCCTAGTTAGAATCCCCATAAACCTGTAAATTTTGCCCTTTTTTTAATCCTTCATATCAGCCTCCTGTGCACACTATCCAAATTCCTGCAATAACATAAGAATGACCTACCCCAATGTGAAATGGGGCAAGATGTGAATATGCTGAAATTGGGTCCCCTGATCTTTAAAGTGGGGGTGATGGCACTATGTGATGTAGTAAAAGGGACCCTGAATAATGTTCAGGAAGATTAGTCCATCTGTCATTCTTTTCATTTCAGGAGATCTACCCTTATATACCTGTATCTGGAGAGAGGTCCTGATTGCCTTTCTTAGAAGGACATGGAGGCTCTGTAGGAAAGAGATATTTTCAGGAAGCTGGACAAGAACATTTGGGAGAATGAGAACCCCACAGCAGATCAGCACTTTGTAAAGGACAGCTCCATGGCTGTGACCTCTTGTGACCCAGCAGAAAATTGCCTGGAGCGAAACACTTGGTGGGTCATTGAAGCAAGAGGAAGATTTCCTCTACATCTTCAGCCCTGGGCAGGAATTGCCAGGGGAAGCAACTGCTTCAAGGGAGGAGCACTGGAGCTATACTGAGGAAGTTCCTCTGGGCTGCAATACCAATGACTACCTTGATGGAATGGCCAAGGTGTTGTGCACAGAATAATATAGGATGGTCGGGGATTGTCATAAGAAGCAGGTGTGTGTTTGGAAGAGAACAGAGCAAGAGAAGTAGGTGAGTAGGGTAGAGTAAGGACTGTGGAAACACAGAGCAATATTATTGGGACTGTGATTTGGAAGAGAGGGTGGCTTGAAAGTGACAGTGAAGAGAAAAACTATTAGGTGTACCATCACCCCCAAGGTACAACAAAGCCACCAAATACGATACAACAATTTCTCCTTCCAGTTATATTTTCTGCAGTAAGTCTAAGCATAAAGTCAGTGAGACTGCTCCGTCTGTGATATTATTTCATGAATACTGAAAAGTCCTCCTTCCCCTAAATGTCAAAGAACTAAGTACCTAAAATTTCTTAAACACCCACTAAGTACCATACAGTGTGCTTAGCACTAAGGATACCAAACAATCAACCAATCCTTTCCTTTCAGGGGGATGTTTTATATCATGGAAGACAAAATACACACAAATGTGTATGTCTGTACATATATATTTGCAAGAAATTTACAAGGAAACATGTATATAAATATATTTGTACATATTATATGTAATGTGTGTTTCCCAGAGAGTGTGGATCTCTGTTCCTGGGTCTTTGTGTGTGTATAAAATATATTAATTTGATATATATATATACATATATATACATATATATATACATATATACATGCTTACAACTATAAATTATTTAGAAAGTAAAACAAAGTAATTTTAGGGGAAGTGAACCATCAGCTGGAGAGGGAAAGAAAGTCCTTGCCTAGTGCATGGATGATGTATTACATCCCTCTTTTAGGAAGCCAAGCCTTTTTGAATGCAGTAGTGTCCTAGTGTCCTTTTTTTGTTTGGTTATCCTACTTCTCAGACTGAGCTTGCAGTTCATAATATCCTGAATGTTTTTGGCTAACATACTACCACATCATTATGCTTCCCTCCAGCTTATACGTGTAAAGTTCACTATTAAAACTGAAGTGGCAGACTATACATACACAGACACATGTGTATATGCATGTATCCATGAACAGGTATGTGTATATATGTTTATACACATATATACACATATACATCACATATATACATGTGTTCATGTATATATGTATATATATATATTTCACATTGCTAGATTTTGCACAATTCCCATTTTTTTTTGTTTTTCTTTTTTTCTTATTGAATTTTTTTTGGACCTGGATTGCATTCATCCAGTTGTGGGTCTTTAGCAAATGTGATAAGAATATTATTTATCCCCTTGTTCAATTTTCAATGAAAGTGATAAGCAACAAGGAACTGCTGACAAATTTTTGGGCACTCTTCTGGATACCTGCTTCCCAGTTGACATGGATCCTTTATATTCCAATCATTCAGCCAGTTTCCTGCCTAATTTCAATATCATGTGGGCCACATCCCCCCAACACTTCTGCAGAAAGACCACCGAATAATTTCCAAATATTCCTCCTAAAATCTATATAAACTATTGCTTGAACGTCCTCCTGGTTGACCACTTTAGCAACCCTGACAAAAAAAAGGAAATTAATTGAATCTGGCTTGGCCTATTTTAAATGAAGTTCGAATGATTTTTCTCTTCATCATCCCCTTTTGTACATGCCCACTAGCCATCTCTTTAATAAAAAAGTCCATTATTTGGGGGGATTTCAGGAGATGGTTGAAGAGGGGACAGAACAAAATATAATGGAGGGGGATACAAGAGGTGGAGCAGTAGGGGGATTGTAAGGAAGGGGTGGGGCTTACCTCGAATACCCCTAGGCAAGTTTGTGCAGGAACCTCTGTCTGACAGTGGGGGGAGTCTTTGTAATGAAGGATGGGAACGGGAAGGACCTTGGAATAGGCACATTTCCAGCTGCACACAGACTTCTTCCAGACTCAGGGGGAAAAGGAGTTCCTTCCTCTTCCTCCTCTTCCTGTTTTTCCATCACTGACAGAGAAGACTAACAGCAGAGCTGGTCTCCACCTAGAGAAAAAGGAGGAGGGAGAACAGAGGGGAGGGTTCTCTATTCTGGCAAGCACAGATCAGATGGAAAGCCCCTCCCCCAATCCTTTCTCTGAATTTTCATCACCCAGCCAGGTGAGGGGAGGGTACTTGAGGGCATCTTCCAGGAGGGGTCCCGGCTGAGCAAAGACCCAGGTTCCTAAAGGCAGCTTCTGGGATTTGGGAGGAGGGGCTGAGCTCAGTCTGTGGTTGTCCAAGAACACTCCTGTGGAAACTGGAAGAGCTGGTAGGCAGAGGGCCTGGACTAGGCTCCAAGGAAGGGGAGAGCTCAGTAGCTGCAGCAGACACAGAGCCACAGCCCTGAATGAGGCTTGGACCCTTGAAAAGCCCCAGAGCAGAGAAGGGAGGGGGTGGGCTGAGGGAGGGATGGCTCTCAGCCTCCTTTCTCCAGACATAAAGAGACAAAAGCAGGTCAAGGGCTGGGAGGGATGTGGGGACACCCTGGCATGTATGCAGGTCTGCCCCTGGCCAAATCTGGGCTACAGAAAGCTGCAGGGAACTGCTGCTGGGCAATTCTCCCATCCAATTAAGAAAAAGTGAGGCAGAAACTTGGGCATCCTCTCAACATTCAGGATACTATCTTACCTCCAAATAGCATCACTGAGGGGCCCTAGTGAACCTCAGGGGGGCCAGCCATATAGGCAAAATCCCCTGGGGGTGAAAAGAAGGCAAACTGATCAGGTACCTGCAGGGACAAAATAGATAGATACCTTAGGGTGATGGGGGACTCCTGAAGAAGGAAAACTCCTCCATTGACATCTTCTTTGCCTGCAATTTGTATTCTCATATGATTGCTTAAAGGAACAAGACCTTAAGGGACTCAGCCTCCTCAGGAAGTATAGATGGGAGATGAGGGAGGGTTACAGGTCAACCCAAAGCTGTCTCCAGGGTCACCTCTTCTCCAAGAACCTGGGAGACCAATGACCATGCTTTTTTACTGGGATGGGAGGCAGCCATGACAGAGACTCAACAAACAGGTGAGTCCAGGGAAAGAGACAAGCAACTCATAC
The DNA here is from genome assembly GCA_023553655.1 of Myrmecobius fasciatus. Taxonomy (NCBI): domain Eukaryota; kingdom Metazoa; phylum Chordata; class Mammalia; order Dasyuromorphia; family Myrmecobiidae; genus Myrmecobius; species Myrmecobius fasciatus. The sequence continues at coordinate 11,369 of JAJPUD010016664.1, forward strand.
AAAAATCAGTCAGTTAGGGAGATTCCAGATATGCATTTGTATCAGCAGTAGAGCTGGGACTCCAATCTGGCTCCTCCAACTCCATGTCCCCCTGTTTTAGTCACTGGACCATGGCCTCCGCCCCGAGGCAAGCCTCTCCTTCAACTCTCTTTATGTCTCTATCTTCTGCCTCAATTCTTTCTTCATTCAGTCCATTATTTAACACACCAAATGGGTCCAGAGGATCATTTCCCACTCAAAGCACCCTGAGAGTCTACCTTGTCCAGTTCCCATATGCTACAGAGGAAAATGAAACTCAGGGAGGTAAAGGGGCTTGTCCTACATATCATTTAGGCTCAGATCCTGGAGCAACCTGCAAGGTCAATGAGCTGAAACTTCTCCTTTTAGGGAGGAAAAAAGTGAAGGCTCCAGTGGTGATGGGAGGTGTCTGAGGTCACACTTCCAGTGAGTGTCCACAGCTAGTAAGGGAGGATGTGAAGTCAGATTTTCCTGTGTCAGAATTCAGTGGTGTGTCCATGAGACTGTGCTGCCTCTTTAAGTCCTATCCATCAAGTGCACCCTCATGTGCAGAATACAGGAAGGAGGAGGGGTAAGTTTAGTTTTTAAATGTCACAAGCCATTTCCCAAAAGGATGCAGTTTCCCCTCATGAACATTCAATAGCTGGTTACTGGTCGGATTTGAAGGCTTTGGCAGCATTCTTGTGCACATCCCACTCCCCCTGGGATGAGAGAAGTCCTTATCCCAGTCTGACTTTTTCCTGAATTGAGTTTTCAAGGACTTAAACAGCAGCTAAGCTTAGGTGAGTTATCAGAGAGAAATAAAATGACTTCAGCCCCAAAGACGCTGGACAGCTCTGCCAGGCAGGCTCTCTGTAAGCCACCTACTCTAGTGACACTCACCTGTTCATCAGAGGGCCCCCCTGGGGACATGGCAGCACAACCACAGGCAGCTGGGTGGCTCAGTGCATAGAGTGCTGGACCTGGAGGCAGGAGGGCTCATCTTCAGGAGTTCAAATCTGGCCTCAGAATTTACTGGCAGGGTAATCCTCAGCAAATCACTTAAAATTCTCTGCCTCAGTTTGTCATCTGTAAAATAAGTTGGAGAAGGAAATGGCAAACCACTCTAGTATCTTTGCCAGGAAAACCCCAAATGGGGGAGCACAACTGAAAAATCATCTAAGCATGGTCAGACAACCCAGACCCACCCACACTGGTCACCTGTTACCATCACAGCAACAAGGTATCCTGTATCATCATAAAAAAGACAGATCCTCTGCAACAGGGAACTCCTGTCCCTGAAAGCCACACTCTTCCTCTAGCTGCTGTGCTGTTCACAGGTTCACAGAACAATGAAAGGCTTGGCCCAGAATGTCATTTCACTTTCATTTCTCAATCTGAAAAAGTTTGACAGAGAATTGGCAAAGGGCTGGGGCCACATTTATTGTGGGATTCTGAATTTCATTTCCAAGTCGTGTGGGACAGGACTAATGTCAACCAGTATTTCTCCACAGCATGGGATTGATGCAAACCTCTTTCTTCCCTACTAACACAGCCAATCATTTGCCCCCAAAGGTGACAATGCTACTTCCACAGCCCCAAGGCAATTTTTGGTACTTCTCTGACTCACCCTCAGGCTAGCTGAAGAAGTAAAGCAACCTGGGCCGAGACAGGAGGCAGCCCGGGTTTCAAATAATTTTGGGGTTCTTCTCATCAGTCTGGGTGGCTGTTTTTGCATCAAGTTTTACTCTGTTTTTGCAAGATACACCCATTGTTCTGATTCCTGACCTCTGTCTGGTCCATTTCATAAGGGCCCTCCCTTTATACACCTGAAGAAGCTTCTGGGTATTATTCTGGAGAAGGCTCAGGGCACACACCCCTTCTCTTCTCATGCTTGGACTACTCCAATAGCTGCTGGGGGACTTTCCTGCTCCAGGTCTCTGCCCACTGCAGAATGACTTCCACACTGCTGCCACAGTGATCTTCCCAACACCTTGTCACACCCTCACCCCAAGATGTCCTAGCATCTCCCTTTCACCTCAGGGATTGAATAAAACCCTCTTTGGGGCATTCAAAGGCATCCCAAGCTGCCCCCGTGTCCCCAAAGGCTTCTCCCTGCTGGTCTCCACTGCACTCCAGCCTACTCTACAGCATACCCCCCGCCAACCCCCAAACAGAGCCCTTGGCAGGAGGGGGAAGCCCCGGAGAAGCAGGAACACAGAGATCCACACAGGACCCATACCCAGGCAGCCATTCTCACCCACAGATTATCCTGCACTCATACACTACACATTCAGAAAACGAAGGTGTCGATACATCCAGGACCTTCCACACATCCTCCTGTACACAGAAAGAAGCCAGTTGGGGAGGAGGGAGGGTCATAAAAAGGCAGAGGTCTAGAGAGAAGAGAGGAGAAGAGAAGGAGAAAATGGAGGGGCTAAGGCAGGAGCAGGGGAGGAGGCACTTACTTCACTCACAGCCACTTAGGTACTAGCAGGTCCCTGGGGATCTTTCAGTCAGGACGATGGGAGAACTGGAGAGGAGGAATCTCAAGGGGGAAGAGAAGGGAACTGAATGAGGGGCACAACTTGTACCCCTCTTTCAAGTGTTCTTGTCCCCGCACACCCTCACACTGAGACAAAGGAGACCTATATTTAATAGCAGGCGGGGGCTGGCAGTGACTGTGACACCACTGGAGGGCAGGGCTAATCTGCTTCCAGAGCAGAGGAAGAAGGGAAGGGGAGGGGAGGGCACTTTGTGACATCAGACACAAAACAGTGGGAGCTCCCCCCTCACATCATTTCTCTTGGCCCCCATCACCCAGACTGGCTAGAGGAGGGGCCTCAGTGCATCTTCCACCTGGAAGTGGGACCGGTGCTGACCAGGGTCCTGAGTTCCTGAGGCTGGGCTGCTAGGGCTGGGGGCGAGGGGTAGCAGCTGAACTCAACTTGTGGTGGTTGAGGGGTGACCCATTACAAAAGCTGGGAGGTGGGACACACAAAGAGGAGGGAGGGGTGGAGGGAGGGATATCCTGGGCTCCACACAAGGGAAGAGCACAAGAGCTACAGCAGCATCTGTCAACCACCAGTCCTTGAATGGGATTTGGAGTTTTGACAACCACTGAACAGAGGAGGAAGGGGATAATCTAGGGGAGGGGCACCTCTCAGTCTCCTGAAGGCAAAAGGAGACAAGGAGCGTGAGGGGTGGGGAGGGACAGGGGGTTTCTCAGGTACACAGGGGTGTCTCCCATGCTCCTTCTCTATGAGGATTAAATGCTATACAGTAAACATTACAGACCCTGACAGAGAGGAAGCCACACCCTGCTTTGTGACTTAGTCTACCCTACCAAGTGAATACATAAACTTGCTTTCAAAACTACTTGAGATTTGAAACTTTTTTCTCCCCAACACTAGCTGCCCTACTACAGGTGAGTTGTCAGATCGGACAGACAACTGGAATTGGAGTCACCAGGTCTAGATTGAAGTTCTGTCTTACTCTTTGGGTGACCCATAGGCAAGCCACAAAAACTCTCTGAACCTCAATTTTTATATTTGTAAAATGGGGGTTATAATGATACCTATGCTCAGTAAATTACAGGGTGATTGTAAGTTTCAAAGGACATGTTTTCAAAGTACCTTGAAACCATGACAAAATAAAGGTATTGTTATTTACTATTATTAATATTATTATCAATTACTAATTGTTAGTCTTTTTGATGGAACATGCTTCACTAGCTATTGATTCTTTTCTGCTGATGAAGGGTCCAAGATACCAAAGGGAGTGGCCTGAGCTCTCCCCTAAACCCCTTTAAATAACTTGATTAATGACTCTAAAGAAGAGGATTCTGGGAAGATGGAGGAGTAGGCTAGAAAATTCTAAGCTTGCCAGATTTCCCAAGGAAAAATGGCAACTAAAGTGAAGGTATATTGATCAAAATAAACAAAAGTTGGGGTAGAACACTGGTCCTTCTTGGAAAATCAGAGATTATCAGGAAAAAAATTCCAGGATGCAGGTTCAGTCCTGTGAAGGATAAATGCCTCCAGACTGGCTCTCACTAACAGCTAGGGATGCAGAGGGACAAAGGGAAGGGAAAGGGTGGAATGGGAGAAATTGTCTCACATAGAACAGGTCAAAAAAGCTTTTCCATTGAGAGGGGAGAGGGAGTTAGGAAGAGGGGAGAGTGAAACTTGCTCTCATTGCTTTAGTTCAAAGAGGGAAGAATCTACACATTCAACTAGAAATGCCCCTTACCCTATAGGAAAATAAGAGGGGAAGGGGATAAAAGAATGGACGGAAGATAGGGGGATGTGATAGTCACAAGCAAAAGACTTTCAAAAATGGACCAATAGAAAGAAGAGAAGAGAATAAAGACATGAAGAGATAGTATCAAAATACATTTAGCAATCATAAAAGTGAAAAACATTAGAAGGCAAATTTCTCTAATAAATGGCCTCATTTCTCAAACATAGAGACAACAGAATCAAATGCCTAAAAATAGAAACTGTTGCTCAATGGAGAAATGATCAAAAGATCTGAACATGTTTCAGATGAAGTTAACAAAGCTATTTATAGTCATAAGAAAAAAATGCTCTAACTCACTATTGATTGGAGAAATGCAAATTATAGCAATTCTGAGGAACTACATCCTACCTATCAAATTGGCTAATTGGACAGAAAAGTAAAATGACAAATGTTGAAGGAAATTTGGGGCTAAATGAGATATTAAGGCTCTTTTATTGCAATTGTGAACTAATTTGATCTTTCTGTAGAACAATTTGTAGTTTTCTCAAAATGCTATAAAACAATTAATACACTTTGACCTAGCAACAGCATTAATGGGTCTGCATCTGAAAAGAGATAAAAATGGAAAAGGATCTTTATGTACAGCAATATTCATAGCAACTTTTTGCTCAGTACAAAGAATTGGAAATTAAGATATCCATCACTTGGTTTACTGCTGAACTAATTGCAGTATGTGATTTTGATAGAATACTATTGTGCTAATTGAAATTGAGCTGCATGCTCTCAGGAAAAACCTGGAAAGACTCTCATGAGCTCATGCAAAGTGAAATGCACTAAGGACAAAGCAACAGCAATACTATGGGATGATCTGCTGTGAATGACTTGGTTATACTCAGCAGTGCAGTGATCCAAGAAACCCTACAGGAGTGATGGTGACAAAAGCTACAGGTTCCCAGAGAAGGAACTGATTGTATCTGAATAAAGATTAAAAGATAATGTGTTTGACTTTGTTTTTCTTGAGGTATTTTTGATGAGGATCTATGTTTTCTTTTACACCTTGACTTATATGGAAATGTTTTATATAACTTCAGATGTACATTCTCAATGGCGGGGGTGAGGAGTGAGGAAGAGAGAAAATATGGAACTCATACTTTTAAAATTAAATGGTAAATCTTGTTTCAATGTAAATGTAACTGGGGGAAAATAAAATACCAAATAATAATAATAATAGTAAAAAAGAAAATACAAGAGCATCATAGACTTTTGGAAGTGGAAACACAGCATTCAACAGAAGGCAGCTCAAATTCCCAGGTGGAAACTTGTCTAAATCTACTTCTGGGGCTAGGGTCCCCTCCTCACTGAGACACTCCCAAGCATCATTATGTTAACATATAGACTTAAAGACAGTAATAAGGTAGAAGGTGGATCCCAATAGAGGAAGAGGAAGTTGCTGTTCATAGGCCAGTAACTGATCAACTGCAACTCCTTTGTACTTTTCATTTTCACCAGGTAAACATAAAAGCTGTCCTGTACTGTTGTCATTAGCCTGATTGCTCACATGTAACCTCAAAGTCCTTTACCCTTTCTTTGTGAAGAATTAAAAGTCAAGGTCTGATTTCCCCTAAGAAAACATCAGTTCTGTGCAAAAGCTGCACTGGGAGGGAGAATTGTATTCTGGAAAGGGCTTTGGCTTCTGTGGAGTCAGAGGACCTGGGTTCAGATGCTGCCTCTGATACTTAGCCCAGTGTGACCTTGGGCAACAGTTTGTTCTCTCCTGACTAGAAGGACAACAATGAAGTCACAAGAGTGCCTGGGATGGTGAGTGTTTCCTTTCTTGATGCATGTCTCATAGCAACAGCTGCTTGCTCCATATGTCTTCTGTGCATCTCTGTTTCTCTTCCCCTGGCTCTGTCTGTGTCTTTCTCTATTTCTAATTGCCTTTATTTACTTCTCTGTCTTTCCATATATATAGTATGCGCTGTACCTGTGTGTACATATGTAGGTATCTCCTGATATTTTGTAGCCCCTAGTGATTTAGATCTGCTCCCACCTGGTAGTACAGAACAAAGCTGGGAAGAAGCTCTCCCCTTCTCCTAATGGATCATTATGGATGGCTAATAAAGAGGTAGTTTGAATGCCTGCAATTCAAGATTCCAGGTATCCTTGGAAACGACCAGTCACCATGCCAACCAGTATTTCGAACTAGCTTCTGCTTCCTAGCTTGACACTAAAATTTGCCTCTAGAGAGATGATATTGGAACAAAGGTGGGGTGGCTAATTTTATCTGGATTTACACTGAAAGAAGTGTGAGACCACATTTTATTCTCTTTTCTTTGAACAAGCCCAAGACAAACCTCCTTAAGCCCAGTGTTTGAGCTACCTCCCATAGGAGCTTCAATGCCTGTTGTCTTTTTACATTTACATTGATAAAAAAATCACCTCAACAATGATTTAGCATGATGGAGCCAAACCAGAGAGCATCAGTCACTCATTCAATGGCAGGGGCTAGGCTCTGCTGGGCTAATAAAAGTTTATTTGTGCTGCAAAGCAAGGAAAATACTGCTTTTTGTCTTATTTTTTCCAATTATTATTAAAAAGTCAATCCAGGATTAGCTAGACTGCATTTTCCCCTTATATAACTCAGCTTTTAACTAAGGTCAGATGGTTGGGGGAAGAGGTTGGTCTTAATTAGTTTTGAAGAAGTAAATTTCCTAGGCAAGTGCATCAATTACTTGACCTCAGTTGTACCCCCTAAATGGGAAGATCTCTCACACAAATTGGTGAATCCAATCTGACTTTTTAATACTGCAACACTCATGGAGCCAGTTTCCATCTTGGAAATTATCCTTCTCTGCTAGGTCTCAGTCCTTCCTTCTCTGTCTCCAGGGGCTGTTTGACCCTGCTTTGCTTGTTCTTGGCTCAGCTTTCTTTGACTCTGCTCATTGCTCTCTGCTTCCATATCCTGGGAATCTCTATGTTTTTCTGACATGAGGACATACTTTCAAACAAGTTCTAAATGAGAGACTAAATCCCCGAAGGCAGGTCTTTTGATTGATTCTTGAAGACATATACAGACCTTGTTCTCACTCGATTCTGATTGGTTGATTTGGTTAATAACTCTTCTTGCCTCAGAAGAGAATTTTCTGACTTTGAAAAGGGTGGAATAATCCATGAAGCTCCACACTTTTACATAAAGATTCTCCCACCTCTAACAATCTATGAGCTCAGGAAGCCTTCCCCTTTTCCAATCCAGCCTTTGTCAGGCCAGAACTACAAAACATAAAAATAAATGAAGCCTTTCATGAAGTGAGAAATTGTTTCTACTTAAAAACATTAATCAGCATTAACTACAGATAATGGGTTTAATCTGTAGGCTTTCTCAGTAAGACCAGGCAAAAAGCAAAGATACCCATTATCACCACTATTATTATACTAGATATGTTTACTCTGGCAATATGAGTTGAAAAGAAATTAACGGAATTAGAATAGACAATGAGGAAACACAATTTTCTCTCTTGATAGAAGGTACATATGCAGAATCCTAGAGAATAAATTAAAACTAGTTGAAAAAATGAACAACTTTAGCAAAATCCCAGAATATATTATAAACCTACATATATCATCAACATTTCTACAAGTACCGGCGTCTTTCAAACAAGAGATAGAAGGAAAAGTTTCATTTAAAATAACTGAAGATAGGAACTACGTGTGAGTCTAACTCCAAAAACAAACTCCTGAATTGTATAAAATACAAAATAATTTGGATACAACTAAAGTGGTAGCTAAGCAACTGGAAAAAAACATCAATTGCTCATGGATAAGTTGAGCCAATATATCAAAATGATAAATTTATGTGACACAATTTAAAAAGAGAAGATATGGAGAAGGGGAGGGGAAGAGTTCCTAGGCTAGGCAGTTTCTAAAACCTCTCATTTACTTACATTCAGACTTCCGGGGCCCACAGAAGGAACCCTTGTCCAGTAAACTGATCCTTGAATCCCGGTAACCATGTTGCTGTTTTACCTAACGCTGTTTTTAATAGATCCTGTGCCTAGGCTCCTCACTGCAGAAGACTTTGTTTCTAGCAGCCTTAGGATTCCTCACATGGCTTAGAGCCACCATCTTCGTTTATAAGCTTTCTCCTCCCCCGCCCTAACTGCCAATGATTTCCTCATGTTATTTAGCCCACCTGTTTGGGGGAAGTCAATCTTTGTTAAACAGCACCCTGTGTGAGTGTTCTCAGTCTGACTCTGAATCTGATGTTCTCTGGCAGCAGCATCTCCCAGCCCTGCAAGCATTTTGGGGGGACAGCCTCATTAGGGAACACCAGGAAGGGCACTGCAGGGAGGCAGAGAGGCTGTCCTGAGTTCCTCCCAGGGGAAAAGCACAGTAGCTGAAGCAGCTGCAGACCCCCAACCCTCGAATGGGACTTGGATTCCTGACATGGAGACCTTAGGTGATTCAGCCCCCTCAATAAATGCAGGTGATAAGTGATAGTCTTTGTGCTGACCCTTGTTACTCTCTCTTCCAGATCACTGTTTTACTTGGATGACAGAGAGGAAACTGTGTCAAGAGCTCAACTAACTGCAGGTAATAATAAAGAAATGGGCAACAACCAACCCCAGAGGCTGTGCTCTAGGAAGTGTTAATGCAGCCACTGACAGGGCCAAAATTGGAGGAAATATGTCTAAGAAATGGCTGATCTTTATTATTTGTTAAAAAAAAAAACTAGGCAGTTTTGGGCAAGATTTTACCAGCATCAGAGCAGTTAAGCACAAGCATAGAGTGAGAGAAAACTTAACCTTGGAGTATATGAAAATCAGACATTGAGAGAGACTCTAGATGTACCTTTGTAGCAGGAGTAGCGCTAGAACTCCATTCTGGTTCCTAAAACTCCATACCCCAGTATCCTTGCCATTGGACCATGGCCTCCATCTTGGGCAAAGCCTCTCCTTCAAGTCTGTTATGTGTGTTCTCCACCTGCTGCCTCCATCTAGCTAACCAGATGTGTTTCTATGAAGAGTGACGGTGTCCAGAGAAGCTCTGTCACTATATCATCATTACATTTCTATGAGGTGCTAGTTCAAAATAAACCTGCTGGTGTTAACTGTTCAATGAGTACTCAGTAGCTCATTTAATCCTAACACTGACCCTGAAAAAAAGAGATTGCTGGGGCTCAAGCTTCCTCTAACAGCTGGTCCAAGAGATACCCTGAGACATGTGGACAGACTGACACTGTCCACAGGAAGCCTCTCCTGACTTAGGGAGGTAGGGACAAAACTTTTCTTATTTGTTACAGTCACAGGGAAAGAAAATCATAACCAGTGTACATACGTAAGAATTGGGAGAACTGGGAACACCATACCTAGCTCAAAACTTTAGAGGAAGACCTGAGCTGACAAAACAGAATCTGAGGGAGGCAGTTCCTTGTTTATTCAATTTTGAGTCAAATTGCTTTAGAATATAAACTACTTGTTGATCACCTACTCAATGTTCCCCATAATGTTAAGCTCTTGCCAGGAGTAGGGGATGTAGGTAATCATAGTGAAGAATCCCAGTAAGTCCAGATTTCCGGGGCAAACACAGGCTTACCATTAAGGATGTTCCTTGATCAAAACATCAGGAAGATGCCCAGTCCTCCCAAGACCTCCTGAGATTGACTCAATTCCAAGGATTGCCTTTCAAAGTTCTCAGCAAATAAATTTACACAAAGGCAGAAATCTGGGAGCCTCTTTTTGCACCCGATAAAGACCTCTTTTCTAAAATATAGAGAGAAATGAGTCAAACTGATGAGAATATTGTTCATTCCCCAACTGGTAAATGGTCAAAGTGTATGAACAGGCAGTTTTCTGATGAAGAAATTAAAGTTATCTACAATGATATGCCAGAATGCTCTAAATTGCTATTGATAAGAAAAATTCAAATGAAAACAACTGTGAGGTATCACGTCACATCTATCAGATTGGAAATATAGTAGACAAGGAAAATAAATGTTGTAAAGAATGGGAGAAAATTGAATGCATTGTTGGTGAAATTGTGAACTGACTCAAACATTCGGGAAGGCAGTTTGTAACTATGACCAAAGAACTGGCCATTCCCTTAGATCCTGCAATCCCAAAGAGATCATAAAATATGGAAAATGAAAAATGACAAATACAAAACATTCTTTTTCTTTTTATAAAAGTATATGTGATCATGTTTGCCAGGAGGAGAATTTAAGCAAAACAGGATGTCAGAGCCCTTATGTGATCTTTGTGATTGAGGATTACTTAAATAGGGTATGAGTTAATGGTCATCAGAGGAGCTAAGAAAAATAGGACACAATTGGTTGTATCTACCTTTGTGGCTAGGAGTCAGCTAAGCAGGGGAAATCTTAAGCCTTGCAAGGAATGCTCAGGTTCAGTAAGCTCAAGCACATTGATTTTATTTCTAAAGATCTCTCCCTTTATCAAATTATTCACCATTAAATGTTTTTTTTGCCTTAGAAGTATTTTTCAGTTGTCCTCTCAAAAATATCGAAAGGCAATTCAAAAAATTATGATGTTTTCATGAAAAAACAAGTGAGATGAGAATTTGAGAAGCTGGAATTGCTATGGCAACCTCTCTGTGACTGCTTTGCAGATTATAGAAATAGTGTCTATAAAACAAGAAACAGAACTACATAAATCCCTAATATTACCACTCAAAAAATAAAACCGAATGCTAAGCACCCTCTATGTCCTAGGCACCGGGGTTATTGTTGGTGATACAGAAAGAGGCAAAAGACAGGACCCTTCAGTTTATTGGGAAGACTTAATGAGCTTGAGAATATCTAGACAAAATGAACAGGATCATCAAAAGTCAAAAATTCTTGCCACCTGAGGAGGAAGAAAACTATGATGTCTCAGTTGTTTTTTCAATAAACATTTATATGCCAGGCATTAAGGAAGAAAAAAAAGAGCCAAAGGCAATCAATTTTCTCAAAGACCTCAAAGAGTCTACTGGAGGAGGCGATATACAAACAGCTAATGTACCAACAAATCATATATAGGACAAATTGGAAAGAACCAAGAGAACAAGGTCCCTGGATGTGAGGAGGCTCAGGAAAGACTTCTTGTAGAAGGTGGGATACTAACTGGAATGTGAAGGAAGTCAGGGAAACCAGGCGGGGTAGATGAGGAGGGAGAGCATGGCAGGGAGCAGGGGCAGCCTGTGAAAATGGCCAGAGCTGGAAGATGGACTGTCCTGTGCAAAGAGCAGCAAGGAGGAGACTGTCACTGGGTCACAGACTATGTGGAAAAAGAGTGTATGTGTAGGAGAACTGCACAGATTTGGGCAGATTGGGATGGGCTTTGGGTGCCAAACAGAACATGTTGCCTTTGTACCTTAGGGTGACCTAGCTATGAAGGGCGAAAGGCAGTAATGGAACTCAGGTCTTGACTGGAAGGGAAGTGCTCTAATGCACCAGCTGCCCCCTAAGATCCTCAGCTGCTTCGACACAAGCTGAACATCCTTCTTCTCAGCCTGAGCAGCACACGCTTGGAATTAGCAGCAGGAAAAGAGAAATACAAGAAGGGGGCAAGAGGGACCACGGTACACAGGCATAGATCTGATTGCACGGTACAATAAATGTGGAAATATATTTAGAAGCACTGGATGTTTAACTTCTACACGGTTATTTGCTGTCCAGGGGATGAAGGAGGTGGGAAGGTGGGAGAAAAATTTGGAACACAGGGTTTTGTAAATGTGAATATTGAAAAGTATCTTTGCATGTATTTTGAAAAATGAAAAGCTAATATTATTTTTAAAGGAAAAAAAATGAGCACAGTTATTGTTGCATTGAGGAAAAGGTGTGCCGTCTCTAACCCCTACTGGGCTCTCCTCTCCTGGACTTGGTAGGATGATGGTTTCTTCTGCTTTCTTTTCATCCCTATTTCTTCTTTAACATTTGGTTGCAGGTTCTTTAAAATTTTTGGTTTTCCATTCTTTCCATTTCAATTGTTGTAGGTATCAAGTATATACTGCTTTCTCGGCTCTGTCACTTTGCAACAGTTCCCAAAGAGCATGCCATACTGCCCTGTATTCCACACCTCATCATTTTTAAAGCCCAGTTTTAGTATTCCATTATACATGTTCCATACCTTGTTTAGTAATCATTCCCCAAGGGATGAGCATCTAGTTTGTTTCTACTTTGTAGCTGTCAGAAAACATGCCCAAAATAAACCTTCGGTTGTATATAAGGACTTTTTTCTTATTACTGTGTTCTTGTGAAGTGGTATGAGCCCAAAAATGGAGAAAAGGCTATGGACATTTTGGTTACTTTTTTAAAATTCCAAATGACTTTCCAATATGGAGGTGTCATTTTTCAGCTGCAATAAAAATGCATTACTTTGCGTGTTTTCTCACACTCGCCAATTCTGATTTTTGATTTTTTGAGTTTTGATAAATCGTCAGAGGATATGAGCAGACAATTTTCAGATGAAGAAATTAAAACTATTTCTAGTCATATGAAAAGGTGCTCCAAATCACCATTGATCAAAGAAATGCAAATTAAGAGAACTCTGTGATACCACTACACTTGTCAAATTGGCTAAGATGACAGAAAAATGACAGGAAAAGATAATGACGAATGTTGGATGGGATGGGGGAAAACTGGGACACTGATACATTGTTGGTGGAACTGTGAATGGATCCAACCATTCTGGAGAGCTCAAAAAGTTATCAAACTGTGCATACCCTTTGACCCAGCAGTGTTTTTATTGGGCTTATATCCCAAAGAGATCATAAAGGAAGGAAAGGGCCCCACATGTGCAAGAATGTTTGTGGCAGCCCTTTTTGTAGTGGCAAGAAACTGGAAACTGAATGGATACTCATCATTTGGAGAATGGCTGGATAAGTTATGGTATATGACTGTCATGGAATATCCTTGTTCTGTAAGAAATGATCATCAGGATGATTTTAGAAAGGCATGGAAAGACATACATGAACTAATGCAAAATGAAATTAGTGAAACCAAATCATTCACTCATTGCCAAACTGCACTTTCACTTCAATTAGATTAGATATTCAAACTGCTTTATTTGCCTGGGGCTAGAAAAGTTTTATAAAACCAAGGACCTCTAAACCCTAGTAGGCCTCCACCCACTGACAAGAGTTTGTTCTTTTCAGTGAAATAACCTTGTCTCCTTTTACCACCGACTGATTGCCTTGTTCAGTAGGGAATCTTAGATGCTTGATGAAGCCCTCAACTGTCCAAAAGGGAGTCCCACACCATCTCCTCTATCACACACATCATCAATGTTAGCACCAGAGAACGGCAGAGCTGAAAGGGGCCTTGGAACCACTGCTCCTGGGAGACCTTTAACTATATATACTGGCCACACTGGAAGGATCCTCAGCACAGAGACATACAGAGCTGGGAGAGTTCTCCAATACTGAATATCATTGCTGGAAGCAGATGTGCCTAAGGGCACAGTTTGTCCAAAAGATGTTCCCAATTAGGGAACCTAGGTCTTTTATTAATGTAGTTGCAAAAATATTTAATCCTTTAAAGGTAATTAAGACCAAACTCTTCATGTCATTATCTGACAGCAATAACCTGGGGTATGTAGGCAGAGAATGTAGTCTACTTAATCATGAAGAATCTTTAGTAATAAATAAAAAAGCAAAAAGAAATCTTTCCTTCCCACGTGCTACAAATGAACTTATATAATCATACAGGACTTATACCCCTTGCCATTGTATAGGTGACTGCTATTAGCCAGTTTGGCTAAGTCCCTGCAAATTATTGTTGACCTGTGCTATTCAATCAGTGTAAATGTGGAAGAAGAAACAGACATTGAAGACCCTGTGCAAAATAGCCCAACTACTGGACCCTAAAATATTTGCGCTTGGCTTGTTCAAAGAGTGGGCTGGAGAATGGGAGCTTCACACCAGTTCCAGAGGAAAACCAAATCCATTCATCCAGTTCAACTTGGTGGAAGTGATTCTCTTTGGAGGCCAAATGCTGCTTTTTCCTTACTAGATACTACTAGTACCAATCAATGGTTGTCATGGTGACTGGTCATTGCCAAGCCCAGCTGGCATCCTGAGTTGCTGGCACTCAGGCTATCTCCTTTTCAAGTGTCCACTATGATTCCTAGGCCAGGAGAAGGGCAAGGCTTCTTCCCAGCTTTGTCCTGGATGGCCAGCTGGGAGCAGATCTCAATCACCAGGGCTGGGAATAACCACATATGCACACACACACTGTGGGTATTATATATTGACAGAGAGAGAACAAAGCAAAGTGAGTCCTAGAAAAGCTGAGACAGAGACAGGCAGAATCAGAGAAAGAGAAATAAAGCTGCGGACTGCAGAAGAATATGACAAAGGAGTCTTATAAGGGAAGCTGCTGTTGCTATGAGAATTGTATCAGGGAAGGGGACAAAGATCATCCCAGGCACTCTGGTCCAGGTCCTCCAGGTCAAGGGAGAATTAACTGGGACTCAATAAGGTCATGTCGTTCCCTAGGTCACAGAGGTCCTAAGCATCAGAGGCAGCATTTGAACCCAGGTCCTCTGATTTCATGGCAGTCAAACTTCTTTCCAGAACATAACTTTTAATTCTCCACAAGGAAAGGGTAAAGGACTTTATTCTTGGATCAGAATTGACAAAGATGGAAGTCTCATTTTGTAGTGGGAGGGAGAAACTATTGAACAGAAAAGGGGCAATTTGGGGCAGAAATAAATAACCAGAATAAAGGGAAGCAAAAAAGCAGGTTGTGATAGGCTTTGAGTTCCAAATAAGAGGAAATTGTATTTGATCGTTTAGTTTTCAAAATTTAGCTTTGCAATATTTTTACTCCCTTCCTACATTTCCTCCTCCTTTCCAAAGACAGCAATAAATCTAATATAGATTATGTATGTCTCAGGAACTCAGGACCCTGGTCAGCACCGGTCCCACTTCCAGGTGGAAGATGCACTGAGGCCCCTCCTCTCGCCAGTCTGGGTGATGGGGGCCAAGAGAAATGATTTGAGGGAGGAGCTCCCACTGTTTTGCGTCTGATGTCACAAAGTGCCCTCCCCTCCCCTTCCCTCCTTCCTCTGCTCTGGAAGGAGATTAGCCCTGCCCTCCAGTGGTGTCACAGTCACTGCCAGCCCCTGCCTGCTATTAAATATAGGTCTCCTTTGTCTCAGTGTGAGGGTGGGCGGGGACAAGAACACTTGACTGACTGGTACAAGTTGTGCCCCTCATTCAGTTCCCTTCCCTTCCCCCTTGAGACTCCTCCTCTCCAGTTCTCCCATCTTCCAGACTGAAAGATCCTGAGGGTCCTGCTAGTACCTAAGTGGCTGTGAGTGAAGTAAGTGCCTCCTCCCCTGCTCCTGCCTCAGCCCCTCCATTTTCTCCTTCTCTTCTCCTCTCTTCTCTCTACACCTCTGCCTTTTTATGACCCTCCCACCTCCCCAATTGGCTTCTTTCTCTGTACAGGAGGATGTGTGGAATGTCCTGGATGTATCCACACCTTCGTTTTCTGAATGTGTAGTGTATGAGTGCAGGATAATCTGTGGGTGAGAATGGCTGCCTGGGTGTGGGTCAGGGTGCACTGACCTGTGTGGATCTCTGTGTTCCTGCTTCTCCAGGGCTTCCCTCTCCTGCCCAGGTCTCTGTCTGGGGATTGGTGGGGTGTATGCTGTAGAGTAGGCTGGAGTGCAGTGGAGACCAGCAGGGAGAAGACTTTGAGGATACAGGAGCAGCTTGTGAAGCCCTTTGAATATCCAAAAGAGGATTTTACATTCAATACCTGCTGTGAAAGGGAGGTGCTAGGACATCTTGGGGTGAGCGTGTGACAAGGTATTGGTAGATCTGGAATCTCCCTAACTGATTTTTGTATGAGTTGCTTGCTCCTTTCCCTGGACTCACCGGTTTGTTGAGTCTCTGTCATGGCTGCCACCCATCCCAGTAAAAAAGCATGGTCATTGGTCTCCCAAATTCTTGGAGAACAGGCGACCCTGGAGACAGCTTTGGGTTGACCTGCAACCCACCCTCATCTCCGATCTGTATTTCCTAAAAGGGCTGAGTCCCTTAAGGTCTTGTTGCTTTAAACAATTCTCTGAGAGTACAAAATGCAGGCATAGAAGATGTCAATGAAGGGGATTTCCTTCTTCGGGAGTCACCCATAGCCCTGAGGTATCTATCCATTTTGTCCCTGCAGGTACCTGATCAGTTTGCTTTCTTGTCACCCCCTGGGGATTTTGCCTCTATGCCTGGCCCCCCTGAGGTTCACTAGGGCCTCTCAGTGATGCTCTTTGGGGGTAAGGTAGTTTCTTGAATGCTGAGAGAATCCTCAAGTTTCTGCCTCACTTCTTCTTCATTGGATGGGGGAATTGCCCAGCAGCAGTGAGCTCCAGCTTTCTCCAGCCCAGATTTGGCCAGGGGCAGACCTGCATACATGCCAGAGTGTCCCCGCATCCCTCCCAGCCCCTGACCTGCTTTTGTCTCTTTATTTCTGGAGAAAGGAGGCTGAGATCCATCCCTCCCCCAGCCCACCCCCTTCCTTCTCTGCTCTGGGGCTTTTCAAGGGTCCAAGCCTCATTCAGGGCTGTGGCTCTGTGTCTGCTGCAGCTACTGAGCTCTCCCCTTCCTTGGAGCCTAGTCCAATCCCTCTGCCTACCAGCTCTTCCAGTTTCCACAGGAGTGTTCTTGGACAACCACAGACTGAGCTCAGCCCCTCCCCCCAAATCCCAGAAGAAGGAACCTGGGTCTTTGCTCAGCCAGGACCCCTCATTGAAGATGCCCTCAAGTACCCTCCCCTCACCTGGCTGGGTGATGAAAATTCAGAGAAAGGATTGGGGGAGGGGCTTTCCAGTGCTCTGTGCTTGCCAGAATAGAGAACCCTCCCCTCTCTTCTCCCTCCTCCTTTTTCTCTAGGTGGAGACCAGCTCTGCTGTTAGCCTTCTGTGTCAGTGATGGAAAAACAGGAAGAGGAGGAAGAGGAAGGAACTCCTTTTCCCCCTGAGTCTGGAAGAAGTCTGTGTGCAGCTGGAAATGTGCCTATTCCAAGGCCCTTCCTGTTCCCATCCTTCATTACAAAGACTCCCCCCACTGTCAGACAGAGGTTCCTGCACAAACTTGCCTAGGGGTATTCGAAGTAAGCCCCACCCCTTCCTTACAATCCTCCTACTGCCCCACCTCTTCTATCCCCCTCCATTATATTCTGTTCTGTCCCCTCTTCAAGCATCTCCTGAAATCCCCCCAAATAATGGACTTTTTTATTAAAGAGATGGCTAGTGAGCATGTACAAAAGGGGATGATGAAGAGAAAAATCATTCGAACTTCATGTAAAATAGGCCAAGCGGGATTCATTAGTTTCATTTTTTTTTCAGGGTTGCTAAAGTGGTCAACCAGGAGCACGTTCAAGGTATAGTTTATATACATTTTAGGGGAAATATTTGGGAAATTATTCAGTGGTCTTTTTGTAGAATTGTTGGGGTGATATGCCCCATGTGATATTGAAATTAGGCAGGAAATTGGCAGAATGATTGGAATATAAAGGATCCATGTCAACTGGGAAGCAGATATACAGAAGAGTGCCCAAAGATGTGTCAGTGGCTTTTTGTTGCTCAATACTTTTATTAATAAATTGAACAAGGGCATAAATAATATTTTATCATATTTGCTAAGGACCCAAAAGTGAATGAATGCAATCAAGGTCCAAAAAAATTTTCATAAGAAAAAAATAAGAAGGAAAAAAAAAGTAAAAAATTACAATTGTGCAAAATCTAATAATGTGAAATATATATATATATATATTTTGCATATATGTACACATGTATATATGTGATGTATGTGTATATATGTGTTTATATATATGCATGTGCATGCACACTTGTGTCTGTGTATGCATAGTGTGCCACTTCGGTTTTAACAGTGAACTTTATAAGTATAAGCTGGAGGGAAGCATAATTATGTGGTAGTATGTTAGCAAAAGATATTCAGGATATTTATGGACTGCAAGCTCAGTCTGAGAAGTAGGATAACCTAACAAAAAAGGACACTGGGACACTTGTGCATTCAAAGAGGCCTGGCTTCTGCAAAGAGTGATGTAATACATCATCCAGGCACTAGGCAAGGACTTTCTTTCCCTAAACAGCTGATGGTGCACTTCCCCTAAAATTACTTTGTTTTTATTTTCTATATAATTTATAGGTGTATGTATGTATATGCCTATATATATGTATATATATATATCAAAAATAATATATTTTACACACACATAAAGACCCAGAAACAGAGATCCACACTCTCTGAGAAACACACATTGCATATAATATGTACAAATATGTGTATATACATATTTACTTGTAAATTTTTGCAAATATATATGTACACACATATTTATGCGTATTTTGTCTTCAATGATATAAAACATACAACTGAAAGGAAAGGATTGGTTGGTTGTTTGGTATCCCTAGTGCCAAGCACATTGTATGGTACTTAATGGGTGTTTAAGAAATTTTAGGTGCTTAGTTTCTTGATATTTAGGGGAAGGAGGACTTTTCAGTATTCATGAAATGATATCACAGACGTAACTGTCTCACTGACCTTATGTTTAGACTTAGTTCAGAAAATATAACTGGAAGAAGAAATTGTTGTATCGTATTTGGTGTCTTTGTTGTACCTTGGGGGTGAGTGTACACCTAATAATTTTTCTCTTCACTGTCACTTTCAAGCCACCCTCTCTTCCAAATCACAGTCCCAATAATATTGCTCTGTGTTTCCACAGTCCCTACTCTACCCTACTCACCTAATCCTCTTGCTCTGTTCTCTTCCAAACATACACCTGCTTCTTATGACAATCCCCGACCATCTTATGTTATTCTGTACACAATACCTTGGCCATTCCATCAAGCTAGTCATTGATATTCCAGCCCAGAGGAATTTCCTCAGTGTAGCTCCACTGCTCCTCCCTTGAAGCAGTTGCTTCCCCTGGCAATTCCTGCCCAGGGCTGAAGATGTAGAGAAAATCTTCCTCTTCCTTGAATGACCCACCAAGTGTTTCCCTCCAGGCAATTTTCCGCTGGGTCACAAGAGGTCACAGTCATGGAGCTGTCCTTTATAAAGTGCTGATCTGCTCTGGGGTTCTCATTCTCCCAAATGTTCTTGTCCAGCTTCCTGAAAATATCTCCTTCCTACAGAGCCTCCATGTGCTTCTGAGAAATGGAATCAGGACCTCTCTCCAGGTACAGGTATCTCAGGTAGATCTCCTGAAATGAAAGGAATGACAGATGGACTAATCTTCCTGAACTTTATTCTTCTGGATCCCTTCTACTATATCACATAGTGCCATCACCCCACTCTAAAAATCAGGTGACCCCATTTTAACATATTCACATTCTGCGTAATTTCACATTGGGGTAGGTCATTCTTATGTTATTTATGTTATTGTAGGAATTTGTATGGTGTACACAGGAAGTTGACATATGAACAATGAAAAAAGGTGCAAAACTTGTGATTTTCTGGTGATTCTAACTAGGAGGGTGACAGTGTGTTCAGTTGCTGAATGACATCAAATGAGATACCCCTTGAAAAGCTCATTCTCCTGCTCTCCTTATTGAACTGGGGTGAAAGCACTTGAAATTGTGTCATCAAATCATGGAAGGACCAGTGGGATTGGAGGTCTATGTGTGTGATTTTGCTTTACCCAGTCAGCATTAAGGTTTCCACAATGAGGCTTATGATATTGCTTCCTGTCGTTTCCCCTAGACACGGACGTACCCTAATGCTGAGCAGCCCAGATTCCCTTTTTCAGATGTTGTTCCCATTTCATCAGGTCTGCCATCTGTTGAACCTCTGGAATATTTGCCCCATGTCTGCAAAAAGATAAACTGCAAGGTATTTGCAAGCATAAAGTCCAGAGGGTTGAATGTCCTGTGCCATTCTTGGCAATCTCTGCCCCTGGCAAGGAGCCTTAGTCCTGCTACAAGGGTGCAGATAACAATGGAGATAATTCTTTAGAGAGTCCCACGTTTACTCTGTGTGTACTCAGGCCTTTGGATAACCATAAGTAACTTATCCACTTACTGAAAAATGTTTATTGATGCCTTTTGAAGAAACCAAAACTGAAGCCCTTCTTGATGGAGGTGATATCCCCAGGAAAACCCTGATGGGGCAAAAATCCAATTACTGGTTAAAGACCTTCAGCAAGTTCTTGTATTTTGCTAAGAATCCCTTCTCTCTGCTCCTAGAAGAAGTCTGCCTAGGAGAAACAGGAATTCCAGATGTCTCCACAGCATGCTCATAGAACTTTATGACTGGGAAGGCCACCTTGGCTGGAACTCCATCCAGCTTTGTTTTTTATTGCCTTAAGGACAGTGTCCCAAATACCCCCTCAGTCTGTCACTCTGAGTCAGCTGCTAGCTATCACCCCTCAACCCCTGCCAGCCCAGCCCCTGGAATTCAGCACTGGGGACAGCGCCCATGTCCAGGTGGAATAAGAACTACAGACCCCTCCCCAGCAGGCTGGGAGATGAGGGCCAGAGAAATGATTTGGGTGGGGCTCCCTGCTCTGAGCCCGAAGTCACACAACCCCCACCCCTCCCTCCTCCCTTTCCCCTCTTCTCTTGGAGACTAGCCCCACCCGATGTCACTGTCACTGCTCCCTTCCACCTAGTATTAAATGTAAATCTCTTTCTCAGGGTGAGGATGTGTAAGGAGGAGAGCAGTGGAAGGTCTGGGTGCCCCTTGGACCCCTTTCAGACTGAACAATCCCGAGGGTCCTGCTAATGCCTAAGCAGCTGTGAAAGGAAAGGGCCCCCTCCCCTGCTCCTGCCTCCACCCT